>OMOV01087203.1:0-10127 GCA_900312565.1 Beryx splendens | reverse complement strand
CGCTGCGACCAGCCAGCCGACGAGCTGTGCCGTGACCCGCTGCATTGCCATACACAGCTCGGTCCGAGGACACTGTGGGACACACAGCAGCTGTGGTTGCAGAGCTGGCTAGCTAGTTACCCAGGGTTGACAGAAAATCACGACTTGCATGGAAGGAACCCTCCCACATTTACCCAGATAAGGTTAGCTAGCGTTAGGGGCTAGCAGGCTTGTCTCATGATGACTTTACGTTATATGCAACATGATATGAATAGCCAGCATGCTAACGCAGTGAGCAGCACAGACCACCGGCAGCACGTTAGCACGCATGCACACACATCCAGAAACTGACTGGTGAAATGATAATCAGGTGTACTAGCTTAACGTTAACACACTCACATTGTGCTCTTCCTGTATTCAGTTGAAAACTGTTACAACGAGGAATAGGCAGCAGGTAACACTGGTCAGTTAGCTAGCTAGCTACCTGTCTAACCAGAAATACTTGGTCTGTGAGAGCGACCGGCTAAGACACGCATTCCAGTTTTCCCATTTCCTTACCTTTCCTTTTCACGACTTTCTCCAACCTATCTCTTTGCAATGTGTGAGCCTATCTCTGTTGTTACGGTCTCGCCGCTCGCCTATACTCTACAATCTAAGCTAACTTTACTGTGCAGAGCTCCTGGGTTGCTGCTAGCCTCTGCCTGGTAGACTGACGTTGACTTTCATTCAATGTGTGCATCCAAACTAGCGCTAGCTCGGCTGCTAGCTACAGCGGCTGCCAGTTGCAGGAGGCGGGGCAGTGCCACCTAACCTCGTGCTGTCTACAGCCGCCGAGTGACACCATTTCTACCCAATCACATCGCTTGGTTACTAGTTCCGCTCTAGTTAAAACGTTGATTGGACGGGGAAATGCGCTACAGTGCTTATTGGACTAAACAACAAACCTGCTTGTTTTTATGACCTATGTAAGTTTTATTTTGAAATACTTCACATCATAAATCCAACAATACCTCAACATCCACGAGAACAACATCCGTCTTTCTTTGACCTAATTGATAATAATTATGGGCAAATCACAACTGAATAAATAAGTTCACATTAAGGCACATAACTTTTGTGAAGGGTGAAAACACATCATATTTTCTGAACAGCTGTCTTGTTGCACCTGTAGAGTTTGGCCATGCTGGAAACTATGACAGGTTGAAGCCTTGTGTCTCCCTTCCACGTCAAGTGAGAGGTTTCCTTTCACTGATGGCTAACCGACTCCTCTGATAGCATGTCGTATAATATAATAATATTTCCATGCACGAGCCAGAGGAGGTGGAGTCCAGATGTAAGGGGCTGACCCATGCCGGTCAGAGATGCTGTGGTTTGGTTGAGAGCTACCACAGTGTTCAACCCAGCTGGCAAAATGCGGAAGAAAAGGCATTTTAATAGTTTACAGCCTGGGGTTTTTATTGGTATTACAAACCTGTTATTGTTTTACCCATAGGCTCGATCATTAAGTCTGTCACTCCAACCCTGCAGGAGGATATCAGCACGGACCAGGTGCACAGTATATCTAACGTTACGTCTTATCAACCACCAGATGTGATGACCGACAACCCGAGAAAAGAAACCCTGAGTCCTCTCGTGCCCCAACAGTGATTCATTCATCGGACTGAAATGTATTAAATTACAGTAGTAGTCCACACGTGGCCTTTAGAAATCTTTACGCACCCTCGCTCTCCCTCAGGTTTGGTACGGTCGGAGTCTTGTCCAATCAGAGGAGTCCAACGCAGCGCGCACGCGGTGCACTCTGGGTTTGACGAAGGGAATGAATGAAGATTGTTGCCGTGGCAACAGCAATGTAACACTTACATGGCTGACAGCAGAGCTTTGACAGGAAGAGTCCGGCCACGCTTATGGCTTTTATCTGATACTAAACGCCTTCATATGTGGAAATGCCCTCAATGCGTGTGAAGCAAAGAGAACAAAGAAACCTGAATTTGTTTTATGGTATTTAAATTGTTTGCGACAGGTGCTGCTTTGGGTTCGACAAAATAAATCCACAGCAAACTCCTGCAGGTTTGCCACAAAGTAATTTGCATATACGCTTACAGGCAAACAGCTGTTGCTATCAGCTTGTGTCAATATTACTGCAGGTTTCCAGCAATGTTTCTCCATAATAATGACCCAGGAGCCAGTGTGTTACAGTGGACTTCTGTGTTACTGTGTCTGTAAGCGAAATCTCCTGTAGGCCTCTTCCTTCCTGACGCAAACCTCTACTTGCACTGAACATCATCATGACCAAACTATGGTGAAACATGTTAGCATAGTTGTCCCTAATAAAAACTTCTAGGCCTAGGTAAGACCAGAGCACTGAAGTAACACTGACAGTAAATTGGGCAGCCATCAGCCTAAATGTGTTAGTTTGACCTATTTTACATTAGTTACATTTCAAGGAGTAATGGCAGAATAAACCCTACACCAGTTCCATGCACTTTTCTGCTGCCAAATGGCTTTGATTATTAGCTGGAGGGATGAGACGCCTAATGGACCTGTTGGAGTTGCTTGATAGCAGAGAAAAGCAAATAGTGCACAGATTCTGTCTCTACTGCTCAAATAGTTATTTTGAAGGTAAAATAATGTCAAATATGGGGCATGTCCCTTTAAAGATTATTCTATACATTTTAAGGGAAATTATATTATTTGCAATCTTTTCTAGGGCTGCAACTAATGATTAGGCTATTTTCATTGTTGATTAATCTGTCGATTATTTTTTTTGATTAATCAATTAATCATATAAAATGTCAAAATAAAGACAAATGCCCATCACAATTTACCAGAGCCCAAACGGATGTCTTACATTTCTTACTTAGTCTGACCACCGGCCAAAAAATTCCAAACGTGTTTATTTTATAACGATATGAAATGAAGAAAAGCAAAGAAATCTTAGCATTTGTGAAGCTGCAACTAGCAAATGTTTTGTATTTTTACTTGATAAATGACTAAAGCGATTAATCAATTATCAAAATTGTTATTGAAACTAATGATTGTTAGTTTCAGCACAAATCTTTTCCAATTAAAACAGGCAAAACTAACCTTCAAACCTAATATGTTTCTAGCAGCCTATAATGAATCTTCTGTCCAAGACAAATTAGTCTGAAGCCACACAGTGACTATAAGGTTATCTGCTTTTCACCACTTCACACTAATGTTCTCGCAGTGTCTCTGCAGGAAAAACTTACCCAGCCTGCAGTCTCACCAGACACAGGTATAAATAATAAATATGAGGAGATTCGTCCTCAGTTAAACCAGTGAGTGACAGGCAGTGGGCTACAGTGACTACAGCATACTAACAATAACAGTTTGACTAGGCACTGTAGACTTGGAGCAAAGATGTTTGAGATCTCAGAAACTATCTCTGTATGTGTGAATCTATAGGCCATGTGTGCTTCCATCTGATATCCAAATAACACACAAAACCACTTTCTAGTACACTGTGCTTGTATTTTCTCTAACAATTTCACCACAGAAAAATGGGCTCCAATGTAAACATCTTTTATTTTTCTACAATTAACTTGGCAAGATTTGTTGTTTACTTTATAAGACAAAAATGCAAATGTGCATACTGTATTTAATAAATTTCTCTCTTTGGCATGCATAAAAACTTCTTACAGACAACACAAATTTGTGGCTTACCACAACAACAATCATATTGACATTGACATACAGGTACAACATAATCACATCCACTCTAAATACAATTCACATATGACATTCCTGCTGTATGATCTTGGGCAGAGCAATATGGTTTTGTGAAAACGTCTTTCCCAAAGCTGGAATCAAGAGTGTGGAAAACTGTGGACGTCACAAGACATGTGGAGCTGCTCCGAACAGGAAACGGACTTGTGGACACTACAACAGTATCAAAGATCATTCTCCTGGAGCATGAGTAAACTTTACGGTTTACTACAGTTAGCATTACTGGTGAATAAAGATCAGAAAGAAAGATCATTTGGGCGTAACAACTCAAACATTATGTTTGCCCACAAAGTCAGTCTCCCATTCGCTGTCAATGGAGCAGCTCAAGAAAGTGTCTTGTGATGACAACAGAGAGATGAGGGGCTTAGACCATGAAATGCATCCATATCAGTCCACTACAGATCACTTTTGGGGTATAAAATCTAGTGGACGATCTGGATGAAGTGTTTCAAAGAAATGGTAACAAACAAATGCGGATGCCTTGAAACAATTATACAGCAAAAGATAAAGAAAAAACAATAACAGAACCTGATGGCCACAGGGTGCAGATAATTACTATACATTCTTGGTTCAGTTTAATTGCATTGTGCATTATGTGCCCTGCATTACAGTCTGATGTGAGGTTGGGTAACCAGCTAATGCTTGTATGAAAGAACTTTTATACTCGCTGTAATTGTGATGTGACAACAAAACTTGAAAGTAAAACAAGAGGATGAGTTCTCAGGGTGTGGACACACACTGATGCTGTTAGTGGAAAACACAGCAGGCTAGTGTCAGTGAACACATTGGATATCACTTTCCTCTGGATTCAAGCTTTGAAAGAAAGTCGTGCGTCTTCAGCGCTGCCCCCTTGAGCTTACACATCTGGGAACAACACATGCGAAAGGTATTTTAGAGTGCAGTTTCCCATTAAGATCTGCTGCTTTCACGGCCGAGGCATCAGACAGTGATGCATCTGTGAGACTGGATTAGCACGATGACAAATCACAGATGGTCACGCAGTTACAACACAGGTGTGATATTGCCACATGGCTTCCTCAGTGGAGCACCAATGTCACACAAAGGACATTCCAATAAAACTACAGCGTCGGACGCAAACAAAGGGAGCGTGTTGGTAAAAGTCGGCACACAAGTGAACACTCAACACTGCACTCATCTTTTACACCTTACCTATAAACATTCACTCATACATTCCTGTACATCAAAGTGGAGACATTCTACAAGACACATAGTAATGCCATGTCGAGGTCGAGACAGAACGACAGCGATCTACCCATCCAGTAAGTTATATAGTGAGAATTAAAGTGCAAAAAAAGACAAGTTGGACAATCATCAGCTAGGCTACAGCAAATTCTGCCTCAGTTGAACTGGAGACCTTTTCAGGAAGAACACTTTTTGGCAGAAAGTGTGAGGTGATTCCTCGCTCCGTAAGATTCAAGCACTTTGAATTCCAGTATCATTCAGGTTTGGATGGCTCAGAGATCTCAGCATGTCCTCTGCTGTACTCCGTCAAGTACAAAGAGGGGCAAAGCTTCACATTCAGGACCGATCATTTTCTGACCGGTCGTTCTGTCCATCTTAGCGAGACATCATTCGTACAAACTCTGTGAAGACAGCGGGTGAGAGGGACAAAGTGGAAGATGGTGAGCGCAAAGGGGGTCATGCAGCAGTTGTACCACAGTGTACGATATACAGTACAATGCTGTAAATCTGTCTTGGTGTACCTTCAAAGTCAACAAGCCCGTCCCCGTTCAAGTCCACCTCCCTCAGGATGTCTTCTACGTCCTTGTGACCCACCTGGGAATAAAAAAAAGTTGGCATTAAAAATCAGAGGGTATCCATATAAGAATGGTTTAGAAACTGTCAGTTAAACATAATCGAAACCTCACCTGTTGGCCCAACAACTTCCTCATTGCCTCCCGGAGCTCAGATGTGCTTATTGCACCATCTCCATTAGTGTCAAACTGACAAGTTCAAGAGGAGAAAGCAGAGGAAGAGAAAGGCAAAACTAAGGTTAAGAATGGAAAGGTAAAAATTGAAAAGGTCACCTGAACAGCAGAGCAAAAGACAGAACTCTTGCTCTCTAAATTTCTACCCACGGACTCTCACCTCTTTGAAGGCATCCTTTAATTCCTTTATTCCAATCATGTCTGCAGTTTCGGCGAGGAGTTTTGGGCCCATTAACTCTACGAAGTCCTCAAAATCAACATGTCCTCCCACTTCAGAAAAAGAGACAGAGAATTTGAAGTCAAAAATAAAACCATCACACAACTACAAAGCAAGACTGCAGCACGCAGTGTCATTATTTGCATGATATACACAACATAGTGAAGTCCTTACAGTTCATGTTGATCTGCTGGCTCAGCTCTATCAGCTCCATTTCAGTGGGCATGTATCCCATGGTTCTCATACAGTTTCCAAGGTCTTTACAGCTAATGAAACCGTCTTTGTCCTTGTCAAACTCTTTGAAAGCGTCCCGCAACTCTGTTGAGTAATGAGACAGAGAAATGATTGGAGTCACATGAAACTTGCCCGTGCTTGCTTTGTTATGACTTGCCATGTCTTCAGCCAAGAAAGAGAAACTGAACCCGACTTACCATCCATCTCTTCTGGCCTCAGCTCTCTGTCCTGTGAGGGAAATGATATTTAATCAGTGATCAGAACAAAAACACATGAAAGTAGCAATCATCATGCATTATGAAGACACTCCTATTCTACGTATAACCTACAAACAAACATACCGGAGACAATGCTGCGACTGGAGTAACTGCTAAACCAAAAGCAGCGAGCTTCTCCATCTCTTCTATCTACTTGTGAATCTGAAGCAAAGGACCCAAATCGTACAGGATGTCATCAGTGGAATGCGGCTCCCTCACTCCTCGATGACACTAGTTCCAGGTACTAATAGCCCGATCACTATCGAGCACGAGGGGGAAACGCATCCTCTCGGAGTTCACAGAAGAATGTGGCCGTTTCTATTTTTTCCAGCGCTTGCTTACAATGAACGCAACCTTTAAAGGGCACAGAGGGAGAGAGACATATCCCAGAGCCCTCAGGGGTCAACAGCGGGAGCAGCGAGAAGTGTAAACACAACACTCACTCTTGACGTCAGGCCCAAAGAACTGTCTGACCGGAACCGCTGACACAGAAAACACAGGTGGCACATGGGCCCGAGGAGGTGGAACCTGCCGGCATGCACAGACACCACCTTCACTCAGTCCGTCAGTCAGCTGATGAACCATCTTTGCCCAGCAAAACAATAAGTCTTCACATAAAAAATGGCCACATCCTGATCCGCCGCTGACCGATTAAGTATTTTTAGGCGCATTACTAATATTTATGTTTGGTATAATTTATGATTTTCTTTGAAGGTTGCAGGAAAGATAAACATCTTCGGAAAGATCCTTCAAATTCGCCTAATTGTAATTGAGGTCAAGTTAATGTGACTGTGCTAAAATCTTTTTTTACACAGGCATCACTGGTTAATAGACTGAATGCACAAAATATTAGGGAGGCTTACTCTTTTCATTTAGTACACTGATGAATGCAGGAAAAAGCCATTATCTCTTATTGATTTCCCTTATTAATCACTACCAATAACAACGGAGGAGATGTAGATAAACAGAGGCAGATGAGTTACAGAAGGATTTTGAAGCTTTGAGACAACTGAGATGTGGATTGTGCAAAAAATTGCATCATTATACAATATCTGTTAGACCCTAGACCTGATCTACAGTCCTATCACTAGATTTAAAAACCTTACTACATGCACACTGCATAGGCATGTTGAAACATCACACATAATCTGTCATATGGGTGGATTCATTAAAGAAGTTGCATGTACTTTTCGTGTATGTATATAATGTATGCTCATTATATCTTCATGAAATTGGTTGTGATGACACATTGTAATGTTACAAACATAATAGATGCTGTTACATGCAGAAGCCCCTATGACTGACTTCTTGCAGCATTTTAGGAGCTGAGATTGAATCTCCAGGCAAATCTAAAAAGTTCCTTCCAGAAAGTTGGTAAGGAAGTACCGGAAGTAACAAAATACGGCAACAGGAAATAGGTCAAAGGATGTCTGCAATGTAGTGCTGATAGTTGTTGCCGCAGTTCTTTTGAAAATTATATATTTAGAAGAAAAATCCTATACAGGTTTGCTTTAATACTGATTTTAATGCAGACAGTAGCAGATAAAAGGGTGTGTGTGTGTGTGTGTCTAGACTTACGTACAGCCTGCCTGCTCTTGGCCATGCCTTTACTCAGGAAGATACAGGTTTGCCCAAGTATGTTGCTCATGAGAGCGCAGTTTTGTGTCATGGACACAAGGGACTCTTGATAGGGCCCAAGACCCCCTGCCTGGCCCCTCTCCTCACAGGACAGCACCCCTCTGAATCCCCTCTCAGCGTCCCGGAGCATCTTTCCAGAGGGGTGCAGGTGGGGAGGCAGAGACAGTGTTAGAGACCCGTAGCAAGTTTCGGAGCAGAATGGACATAGAAATACAGGTTGAGAGAGGAGGAGTGAAGGAGGATATCCATGTCAGTGAATGTGGACTTTCTATATTCGTGACAGTAGACTAAATGTTACGCTGCTATAAGAGCGATCAGGATCAAATGTGTGTGTGTGTGTGTGTGTGTGTGTGTGTGTGTGTGTGTGTGTGTGTGTGTGTGTGTGTGTGTGTGTGTGTGTGTGTGTGTGTGTGTGTGTGTGTGAGAGAGAGAGAGAGAGAGAGAGAGAGAGAGGGAGAGAACGTGAAGATGAATCCGCTGCATCAATAAAATAGCATGTTGCCAACTTTCCGCTCATTATTCATAACAGTTTACTTGCCACATTGTACGGACTGGCACTTCACACCTATACACTGTCACAGGGACAGTAAACACGCATAGAAGCAGAGGAGAGAAAATATTTCACACAAGGGAGCAGACTGCACATGTACTGAACACATTATGCTCTGAAGACATTAGGAGACATTTCCCTCTGAGACATACACCTCTGGTTAGAAAATGTTTTGTGTTGACCACTTACAATGCGAGCAGCGGTGGAGTAACCTTAAATTCCTAGATTACCAAGATTACAAACAACCAATAGTAAGGAGTGCAGGTTGTTTTTTAGCTCCTAACTCCATACACTAAACCCAAACTGAGTCTATCTGACCATGATACACACTGATTTTTGATCATTTTAAACCAAGGCAAGGCATGTCCCACAACTATGCGCTTGTCTGGATATAATGGGTATAAAAAGACTCTTCTAGTGGTTTTGAAATATGATGACTGACTCTATTTATGCTTTTAAACAGAAAGGTCAAACAGTGCCCACAACTGCTGTATGCAGTGGAGTGCTACTAACTCAAGCGTCGTCGTTGTCAGCAAATTTGGCATAATAGTCCTGGTATACTGCTTAGTGTCACACCCCACTAGAATAAGATATATTTCAGTTTGAGACCCTTCATGTGCATATACGTAATCATTTCAATTCAGAACCGCACACCACAAAATCCACCAAATGGGACCTTTAAGTGAGAAAAGGAGGATGCTGCATGCTATGAGTGCATGACAAAGATGACAGTCTTACCTTTCTAAGAGGCAATTCTAAGCAGTTTCCCATACCAAAGGAGAAAAGATGTGCTAAAAAAGAGCATGAGGACCTTCCTTCTGTAAAGTCTACGGTTTGGGTTTTGAGAGGAGAGCTGGTTTCAGCAAGACCCATGAAGACGTGGGTGTTCACCTGTGTTTATGCCTGATTGAAAGAGTAGTGAACTGCAGGGCACCACTAGCTAGTGTGAATGAAACTAACAGTGGTAGGGGTAATACTAACACAGAGGGAGGGAGAGACAGAGAGTGAAGCGTGAGGGTGAGAAACTACATGAGGGAGGGAAGCAGAGCAAGGAGGGAAATTGAGAGTTATGCCTATTATAGGAGAAAAAGGATGATCCACTGTCTGCAAGTTATTTTCACGCAGGTGTCACAGTGGTCAAACTATTATAGTTATTCAATAAGCAGCAAAGGTGATACAACAAGTGAAACGGTTTAAGAATAAGCAGGAAATGGGGTGAGAGGAGCATGCATCATGCATGTGAATATAGTCAGCTATTCCATAAAGTTGCACCTAACAAGTAACCTTTGCTTTGGTTTCCGCACAAATATGGTGTTCATTTTTTCTAGGCTATGGAAATGTGTACCAGGCAAGTTGACTGAGAACACATTGTATGCGATGGCCTATTTCCAGCCTTGTTTTCCTCCTCACCTGCACTCTGCCTCTCAGCACTGAGTTGTTCATTTCCTATCCAAAGGCTGCATTTGAATTCATATATTGATTTCCAAAAATAAACAAAACAATTATTTTCTATACACAGCTGTACCTGGGGCTACTCCTTTGTTTTTCTTGCCTTC
>OMOV01087200.1:0-11645 GCA_900312565.1 Beryx splendens | reverse complement strand
ACTCTGGGCCAACTGTTAGCCCAGGGTTAGCTTAACCCGTGTTCACACACAGACACCCCATGGCTAACTCTCACCCCAGGGCTAACGATTCACACAGCATCCTGTTAGCCCAGGGCTTACATGTCTGAATATTTTATGGTAATAAAAACACTTGAGCCTAGGAATGCCATGCATCGTTGCTTAGCAACGTTCTGAAGGAGAAGTTTGATTTGATTGGACAACACACAAGTGACACAAAAGTGTTCTAACCCTGTTCACAAAGCCAAGGGTTTTAAAGTATTTTCTGGGGATAACCCTGAAAAGCCGGGGTTAACCCTGCTCCGGAGCAGGGCCAGCTAGCCCTGGGCTAAAGTCGGGGTTAGCCCACTTTGGAATGTGCCAGGATTGTGCCAGTGTGAACGCTTTCTTAGCCCCAGGCTAACAGCTCCTTTAGCCTGGGGCTATGTGTAGTGTGAAAAGCCCTATTTCTTGGTCACTGCATAATTCTATTTGTGTTATGTCATAGTTTTGATGTCTTTACTATTATTCTAAAATGAGGAAAATAGTAAAAATAAAGAAAATGTGGTGTGTCCAAACTTTTGACTGGTTGTGTATGTAAAAGAGTAGAGCAGTATAATACAGATCATGAAATAAAATTTAAAAAATGCAATTTGCTGTATAGAACAAATAAAACCATACTAGAATGTGTTGCCCCTTCTGTGCACATGCAGGCCCCGCTCCAGGTTGGCACCTAGAGTACATCGACCTGAAGGACGAGGCCATGGACCAGGTCTTCAGGTTCCCCTGCAACCGCTGGTTGGCTAAGAACGAGGACGACGGGCAGATCATGAGAGAGCTGGCCTGTGCCAACAATGACGCTGTAGACCTCAATGACAAAACCAGTTAGTAAAAATGGAATGGAAGTCTGTGGGCATAATTGCAAGCCATCTAATTGTCAGTGATTAACTGCGATAGTAACTTGCACCCATTTACAACCATTTGCCAGATGTGAAATGATTATAGTGCACCAATCTCTCTCTCCCTCTCTCTCTCTCTCTCTCTCTGCACTGTCACAGAATATGAAATTGCCACAACAACTGCTAACACAGACGATGCTGACACCACAGAGAATGTTTGGATTGTGCTGGAAGGGAAGAAATCCCGTTCCAAGGAGTTTGTTCTGGAGAATAAGAAAAAGAAGTTCTTATGGTAGGTCCTCAAAGAGAGTCTAGGTGCCTTGGCTCATTGTAAAACCCTATTATATGCCCTTATATAATCTTCTCTCTTTCACATGTTTTGTTTTTCTACCCTCTTTTATCTCGTAGCTTCACTCTCTGTTCTGCAAGTCTCTGCTCTCAGGAGAGTTAAGCCCATGAGACAGAGAAAAAGAAAAACACTCTGGCAGAAGACCAGTGAATTTACCTACTTAGGGTTCAGTAAAAAAAATCAAAGGTAGTAGAAACTCTACTTGTTGTTTTTTTCTCTTCGCAGTGGCGCCACCGACACGTTTGAGTTTTCGTCCAAGCACGTGGGCGCGATCGCCGGCATGTGCATCGGCCACATCACTAAAGACGGCAAGAAGGTGAAGGGTGAAGCTTTCTGGCACGTCATGGAGGTGGTGGTGACCGAGAAGGAGATGGGAAACAAGTGAGTGAAGATTGGAGTCTCATTTGACCAATTTATCTTACATAAAATGACACTGATGGGCATGTTGATACTGCTGATGTGGTCCTCCATCCGTGTGATTTGGAAAATGACCCCAGGACTGTGCATAATGTAGTAATGACTGGAAATAACTAAGTAATATCCAAGTAAAATAGATGTAATAACTAGTTATAGCATTAGAATGACTGGTAATTACTAATTAATATACGAGTAAAAAAAAGTTGCTTTTACCAGCAATTATATTAGGCAAGTGTCACTACCACACACTTTTGAAAACTAAGCTGGTTCAAAAAGGAAGAAACACACTATCTGTCTTGATTTATCTTCCATTCATTACAGAAAGTGACGACACCTGTGCAGAAACAAGCAAGTGTTTTTTCATTAGGTTTTCATTTGCTCATAATGCAGAATGCATATTGTAATATTTTATATATTTTAGAGAAGACATACCAATACTATCTACAATATTCACATAGGTATACAAACATAGGCCTACTCCATAGTAACTCTACACAAATAACAACAGAAAACAACAGCAAGCTAGAATGAGCCTAGCCTGGTAAAAGCAGCTTTATTTAATTGTATATTACTCAGTTATTCTAATGCTATAAGAATCGTTACATCTATTTTACTTAGATTTTACATAGTTATTTCCAGTCATTACTTAATGGCCTGTAATTTAAAGGGTTACTGTTTTCACCCACCATCCATTCCTCCACCCTTCCCTCCTGTCCAGGTATTTCTTCAACTGCGATGCACGGATTCCCCTGGCAGCCAAAAAGGACCAATTTCAGACATTCGAGTGCTACAAGTCCATCGAGAGCTTCGCAAGCAAAGTCCGCAACCTGGTCCCCGTCAAGTATGAGATCATCGTCATCACTGGGGACGTCAAAGGGGCAGGCACGGACGCCAACATCTTCATCACCATTTACGGCGTCAACGGCGACTCGGGCAAGCGCCAGCTCCGGCAGAAGTTCCGAAACCTTTTTGAGCGGGGGCGGACGGACCGCTTTGTTCTGGAGATGCTGGACCTCGGGGAGCTGCTGAGGGTCAAAGTGGAGCACGACAACGGCCGCGCCAACTCTGGGTGGTACTGCGAGTGTGTTGAAGTGACCAATGCAGCCAACTCGGTGACCACCATCTTCCAGTGTGGGAAGTGGCTGGACGCTAACAAGGCCGACGGGCAGACCCAGCGAGTCCTCTACCCCAGGTATTAGGAGACGCACAAAGCAGGTGGCGGATGAGCATTTCTTCAGAGAGACTTTTTGGTTGGTTCTGTTTTGTACGACACGTGTGAGCTTTGTGACAAGATAGACGGAAATTACCGGAACTGGATGGAACTTAATCTCAAATTTAAGTTATAATACCAGTGTTTTTTGAAGTTTGTGCCAATCGTCTAGGACGCCTCTCTCCTTTACATCATTCCAGCTGGTGTCTGCACAGTCAGGAGATATCAGAGCTTGTTTTCCTACCTTCAGAAAACAGCCGTCTGCTGCCATTAAGCTTGTTGATCCATTATAGTAAACATGAAGTCTTAACTTGGTTTTTTGACAAAGTTTGTCTGTTTTATCGTTACTTTATTGTGTCCGAGTTGAGTGTTTTCATATCTGACATCCACAGGCAGAACTGGAAGAATAATCCCTAAAAAACTGTAAAGTTTGTATTTTAAAAATGGCAAAATGAATAAATGTTAAATTGAATCATGTACAGCATGCATTGCAAAATGATTGGTAGAAGTGTAAACTAGACAGTGAATGGACTATAACTCTAAATTACACCGGTATTCTCCTAACACAAATGCCACTGTTCACATGTATCTATCAAATTAGATATGAGCAAAATACTCTATTTCATATTTTTTGCTTCACAGATTTACATGTTTCTGAAAACATTTCGGTACCAAGGACCGTTTTTCTAATAAAATTGGGATGTTGATGCTAAATCATGTGTCCAGCAGACTAGACAGGGTTATTCAAACAGGCCATTTATTCACAAGTGAGTAATTCTATGAGACTGAAAAACAACATGAGTGAGATGTGTTCTCAGCATTTTAGGCAGTTTATTTGAAAAACACATACAAAAAGATCATATACAAGACAATAAATAAAAAAGGAGACAGAACAGTTTGGGTTAAGCTATGCAACTTTTTGCATCATCATTAGTAATAAATACAGTACAAAATCCACCCAGAGTGAATCTAAAGATTTTCCACAATATTCACTGATCATGTTATTCTTCATTATGATTTAGCTATTGCTTTCATATTATTGATACATACTTCTACTTTTCTATAAAATACTCAAGATCATAAAACATTGCGCGGTTACAGCAAAACAGCAGTGTGTTGTACAAAGATGGCCACTTCCCTTTTTCACTGGCAGGTTAATAATCAACATTTTTTCAGCAGCAAAGAAACATCTGAAATATTCAAGAAGGTACAGCATCATATTAAACACATCTACAGAGCTACTCCCACGTACACATAGGAAAACCTGAGAAGGACATGCATTAAAAAGCTTGTGCTTTAAGTTCTACTGTTCATTCCGGTTCACCAGCTTGAGTTAATACTATGGCTACTGTCCAGTTCGCTCTGGAGTAATGGGGTACACTGTGGAGGGCACGGGGTAAGGCCAGTGAGAGCACGAAATGAAATAATAGTAAGACCAGCCAGCTTCATTCCAATCCAATGTTATAATAATTTGCAGGATTAGTAGATTATTAAGAAATGCACACCAAAACATGTGGTTAGCTTATTATACCCAGGTGTAAAACACGCTATCTATATTGTATAACCACAGTTAATACACCAGAAATTTGCTCAATAAGATCAATAGCTCAAGTTAGCGTGTTAGCTACCGCCCAAACCCCACACAAACATAGCAATTGCCAGCAATACATACTACCAAATAATACAGTTCATTATGTGGGGCCTAAAGTAAGCACGAAATTGAGATCCAGATATGATGGAGTATCATGAACATGGTCAAATCAAAGCAAAAACAACAAACTCAAATAACTTCTGAATCAAATATGAGTGATTATGGGAAACAAAGCTGTATCATATTTCAAAAGCAAGCTAATTGTAGAGCCATGCTAAGACAAAGGGGTCACACCCCATTCACCTGCTTGATCGGGTTTACCCGGAGACCAACGCAGGGAATATAATTGGGAAAAGAAAAAGAAAAAGAAAAATTGAAAAGAAAAGAAAGAAACAACATGGATGGAATGTAATCCAGATCAACAGCACCATGCTGGCTAGAAATAGTGTTTGGAACACCCCTAGTCAATTTTCAACAAGTTTCTTTTTTTCTCCTTTGAAAAAGAAAACACAGACGGCATGCAAAAGCATCCCCACCGACCAATGCATAATGAGGTATTCTTTTTTTAATATTTTGTGTTATTTCTAAATAAATATATTGATTAAATTGCAAAGTTATGAGATAGAGACATTAAATATTCCACCACAATAGCTAGCTAGCTACAGTTAGTAATAAATAATGATTGTTAAATACTTAAGGCATCTTTAATCACAGCATTCTATGTGAACTAGCAACCCTCCATTTTCATCCGTCTGTAGTTTTTTTTGGATGGAGGTTTCATACAAAAAAAAAAAAAACGCAACACAAACAGTCAAGTTACCCTCCAATAGTACACAAGGAAGCATGAAGATACTTGTAACTGAATACAAACACATAATCTAGGACAAGGAGACCCCACACCACCAAACCAAAATCAGGCAACTCCATATTATAGTGCATTTACAAAACACAAGCTACATTATAACAACAATAAATATGTTTTTGCAGCATTGCAGCTTTTTCTTCAATATGGTAAAAATGGACAAGGACTCAGCATATTAGTACCATGTCCAAATTGGCATGTGAGCAAAAATCAAATTACAAGTAATTAAAAAAAAAGAAAGAAAAACAAATGGAAGAAAGAGACAATCAAAAGAAAATTCAAACTTAATGTTAAGAATAATTGTTTGGTATTTTTTTAAATGGATGGCTTTTTCTCCCTTTCACCCTCCTCCAAGTGAACTGCGCCGACATGGTTCATGCATGATATAGAGAAAACGGCTTCAATCACTGAACATATTACAGTCGTTCTAGCAATACCATACATTACTACCATGGGAAGGGGGGGGGAGACAATCATACACATTCTAGCACATATCATCTGCAAACTAGTTTCTCTTTTCCCTGTAACACCAGACAGTCTTTTATCAAACAATGGGAGCAACTCAGATTGAAATGAACGGAGCCAATACACAACCGAGGCGATTTACTTTATATAGAAATCACATGTGCTTGTTCGATAGGCAATAAGGTTCTGGTAATAGGTAATACAAATGTCATACTTTATTCACTCTAATGGCAAGACTCAGGCACTGCATCCTCAAGCCCATGCCGGCCTCTCATGATCATGCCATGAGCGAGGCACCAGAGAGGAGTTGCTGTTAGACACTGACCTACTAGCAGCTCTCTGAATCCTAACCTCAGCCATTAGGAGAGAAGTGCTACATCGGTCTTAGATCGGTGTCTAAGGGCAACTTTGGTCTTCTCAGGATGAGCGGGGAGGGGGGAGTCTTAGGTGCATTCTCGTCCTCCTCTATGGATGAGTGGGATCGTCAGAGTCATAGTATACGGTTCACATGCACAGACACAATCCCTGTTTCTACTGCTCCACAATAACAACACAGCCCAAGCCTGCCATACAGCATGCACATCTGAGGCCTCTGCTCTAGGGTATAGAGGCCCAACTACGACACTACACAGATCACTGGAAGCCATGCCTGCAGTTAGCGGTTTTAGCATCAACTCTGATGGCATCTACTAACTGTAAATCCAAAACCATGTTAGACAAGAGAGAGGGATTTTTGGCCTTTTTACACAACTAGCTCCTTCCTCAACGCCTATGAAGACTTAGCATACCAAATATTCTCACTTCAGAGTTGTATTTGCCCTCTCTGTTTTTATTTTTCACATAGTTCTCAAAGCGAAGGCTTTTGCTTGCTACACAACACTGTTACTCCGTAAATACTTATTCAGTACTATACTCCATGACACCACAAGCATTCAGCTACAAGAGTTCACACCAAACAACCTCATGCTAATCATTTGATAATGTTCTGTACAGATGTGCTGAGGGCTTGGGTAGAGTGCAGCTTAAGGGATTTTTCACAGGCCTGGGAAAGGATTTAAATATAGTGGCAGAGAAATGGCCTTAATACGCTGCACAAGCCGGGGAGGTTGGTGGTCAGAGTCTCCTCTCTGGGCAGCTGTATAGAGAAATGTACACACGGTACACAATCTGACAGAGAATCATGGGAAGCCTCAGCACATCTGTCCATACGTTTCCCCACCTACCGTTCACATCCAACCCATTCAGACACATCAATCCAGCCACCTAGCTATGCATCAGCCCATTCCTTGTTGTGTTGTGTTGTGTGTGAGTGTGCTTTGTTGATCCCTCTGTCACATTGGTTGTCTTCTTCGGCTGGCTCAGAAGGCAGGCTCGTTAAGTGATGCAGAGGGGAAGTGGGATGTTTGGCAGAGCTTCCCCTGGGGAGGCAATGGAGAATTACGAGACCAGATCCAAAGCTGCAAGAGTCGACAGGAGGCATCAACTGTCAGGTGTCAGTTGGGTCTCAATGTCCACTCTGCATATGGGGCATTTCCTGCTGGTGGCCAGCCACTGGTCCACACACGCCTGGTGGAAGAGGTGCATGCAGGGTAATCTCCTAAGGAGGAGGAAGACACAGAGGGTCAGGAGTGTTTTACAATTAATTTAGGAATGAACTTGTAATTATATCTGCTGATATGAGAATAGAATAATCCTCGTCTTAAGATCACATTTGCTGTATGCGATATTTTATTACCAGGACCACAGAGCGACCGGTCTGAGCACAGAGGCTCTCTCTTATTTTGAATTAACTTGAAGAAAATATGTCAGCCATTACATTAACATTTACACAAGGTTGTTACTTACATTGCAGTCTCTAGTATGCGGCATGTGGCAACCTAACAGCTGTGGTTACTCAACTCGGTTATACCAGTGTCAAAGGCCTTTAAGTCTTTGGCTTGCCTGTAACTCAGAGACCTATCCTCTTCAGTTGTCTTCTCCTTTAACTCTGTGACTCATAGGCCTAAGACAGTGCGCGCAGACAAAGTCGCTCTGGAGAATAGAGAGCTTATGGATTCCAGCCAAAACAGGTTACATTACCAAAATAGTCTACAAGGACTTTGAATACAGCATCATTATGTCCACCACCATATCTCTGAGAGTTTCTAGTCTGCTTTAAGCATAATCAAACCCATCATTACCTAGTCTTCTTATTTTTAATGAAGAAATGGATCAGGAAATCATCTACATCAGATACAACCAGAGGTATTCAGTGTTTGCTATCTACCTTGTTATCCTTTCCTCGTATTCTGTTTCCAATTTAAAAAAATCTAGCTCTATCACTTTGCCAGTCAGACAGGAAACAACACTAGACATGCACTAGAACATTTTGTGAAATGCTTATATTGCCTCTCGGCAATATTTTCAAGAAAAGATGCTGGAGGAAAGCCAATGATAGGAGTTTCAACCTGATGCTTTGACTTAATGTGGCAAAGCCTATTTAGGGTTAAAGCTGCTAAAGCTCTATGCATCCACTCTGAATGCAAGTGGTGTGAATCTCCACACCACCAGATAGGATAAATGGGGAAAGGTGAAGACTTGGATGACTTAATGTATCCCAGACGGGGATCCTCAGCAGGCACAGTGTGGTCCGGAATATTTCAATGAACCCTAGTCCACTGTGTTGCACAGGTTCGGAGTCTGGCTGGTTGTAAAAAACAGACATTAACAAAATGAGGCATCCCATAATGTCTGTCTCAGGAGTTTTCAAGCCAAATAAAACCTCCAGCAATGACAAGCTGCGCTGGCAGGCCCAGCCTCTTCCAGGAGACAACGACCTGTAAGTAAAGCTACAAAACTGCGCTGACATCTGCACAATAAGCATTCCCGCCCCCCTTCTTAGAAAAACTGCACGAATATGAAGGTATAGTTGTACCTGACATCCTCTCCATCCTCCAGCATTGACAGACAGATGGTGCACTTCTCATCTGTGTCCAGCTCTTCGTCATCCAGACACATTTTCAGGTCCTGGGGTATTCTCTGTCGAGGGAATCATACAAAGGCAAACAAACTTTAATTAACATATAGCGTGTCGTGCAGCTGCCTGTCAGAGTTGCGATTTTTATGCCACGGGTACCAGTGAGTCAGCCCATACGGGATGAAAATAGTCACCTAATCACAGCTCTCAGAAAATACTGCCCAGGCAGGCATCAATTGCAAAAGACTCAATAGCGTCTTCTCATTCACACAGCACCGGCGATCTCGCTCCTCTAACTCATTCACAAGTATTTGGGTTATATTCACTATAGACACCGTTTTTTATAATTCATACCACGCACATATCTGCAGATAGCTGGATGAGTCATCCCTAGCTTTGAATTTTGTACTGCAGACCTGTCTGACTAATCAAACAGAAATTAGGTTGAACTTTTAACTGTGAGACTAATGACCGCTGACAACTCCCTTCTACTTTATTCAGTTTTACCCTCTGCGTTCCTCTTGACCCGGTGTTTCCCTCTTTTCATTCCGTTCTTTGATAGCCAGCTCATCTTATTCCTGATATGACTGCACTCGGCTTCATCTGTACCACGCCGCGTCAAGAAGAGCTGACACCTAGCGGGTAAAAAAAAAAAGCTGATGGCGATCTTACCTTCTTGTATTTATGTGGGAAAGTGAATCTCTCTATGGTGGTCTGCACCGCTCCACGGTTCACACTGCCCAGTCTGTCCTCCAACTGCAGAAGCTCCTACGAAGGGAGCAACACCAACACAGAGGTAAGAGAGTAAAACCTGAGGGAGAAAGCTTGTTTTTTAATTCTTTGAGGTAACTGTTCATAGTCTGAAAAAACTCATGTCGGTAACTGCCTGCTGAGGAAAAACTTTGTTTATGACTAAAAAATAAATACAAAAGAAATGTGATGGTGGAGAATTTTGCTATGCACTCATAAAGTTGGTATTTCAAGCATCAAGAATGGCAGATTCTTAGAAAACAAATACATCTTGCTGAAATGAAATCAACTGTCATGAGATTAAAGGGATCTGGACCATTTGAGGCATCTGGAAGCCAGAGTAATTGGAAATTAGAAAATCGGTTACACACTCAAGCCTGACTAGAGCATTGGACACACAGCAACAATGACAAATTAGTGTAGACTGATGGCTCTGGTGAAGAGTAGCAGGACAAACCTCGTAGCTCTCTCTCACAGCAGACGCGTGGCGGGAGGGGTTGAGACTCTGCAGAGCCAGCAAGTGCAGCTGGGGATACGGGTAGTTTCTGATCTCATGGACAACCTGGGAGTTGACAGATAAAAGAGGCTAACGTCAGCGCTGCAGTGGAAATAAGAAACGCAGAGGCACAAGTCATCCCCTGTTGCTTGGCCGAGGATGACGGCATCGGGATTAATGTCAGAGACCCGGCGGAGAGTCGCTGGGAGTTTGTCAAGACGGACGTTCGTCATGATTGATTGTGCTGAGGTGGGCTCACCACTTGCGTTGAGGCATTGTTTCTGGGGAAGTGGTGCATCCTGGGAGAGGTCAAGTAGTGCTGATAGTGCTGTGGCAGCGGATGGATGTGGTACTGGTGGGGGGGCAGTCCGGCATCCACACTCAGATCCCTGGACAGAAACCAAAGTTAGGAACAAGTCACTCAACGGCAGACTGAATGAAACAAACTCAATATTTAACAGGGTTTGTGGTAAATTGTCCTTTTTGATCAGATTTCTGCACAGCAAAGACTCAATGATTATATTCAGTAAGCTAACATGCTATAACTTAATAATTAACTATTCTATTCTATTCTCCTACCAAGCTAAACAATAGTAACTGTGCATGAACCAGTTTGGTCTATTTTTTGGACATCCTGGACTTGTCTTGGTCTCGGCCATTTTTTAATATTTACTTGACTTTTTCCCAGCTACGGTATCTAAAAACTTTTCAAATATTTGTTTTTCTGCACCTGTTCCATCTTTGTTTATTTTCTCTCCAGCACTACAAACAACTTAAGGGATTAGTTTGCAATGGTCTTCAAACTTCTATGTATTGATTAGACAAAATCCTCGATAGCTCTAGCTCTCCGTTGATCCTTAAGAAATTCCTTAAGCAATATCGACTGGATCTCATCTTGAAATTGACCTTGACTAAGGCGGTCTTTTGACAACAGCTCTAGTGTGAACAGTGAAACTGAGAAAAATTACTTGCAAAATAACAGCCTCCTGCCCCAACTAAAGTATCGCTGGTGCAGAAAAGAGTAGTATATCATTCTGTAGCATTTAACAGTATGATTTCTATTGATATGAAATCTAAACCCAAGTCATGACAATTAAGCTTTTGAACAAGTTGTTGCCTTTGTGGGACAGTAAACTGTATTTTAAGAAACAAGATTGCTTACCAGTCCGTGCCCTCAGCCAGGTAGCGGGGCTGCTGGACCACAGGCTGAGGAGAGACATGGAGAGGGGGCGCAAACTCATACCCAGGCCGCAGTCTGTGGGGCTGGTGAGGAACTCTGTCTGGGGTGCGTCTGCTAGAGGAGGAACAACCAAGTGTTTAATGACAGTCTGGAAATATGAGCTTTACAAAGAGATTACAACAGAAATGGGCTTAAATATGACCCCTCTTTAGGACTTTTCAGAGCGAAAACTTTGTAGACCCCGGCGGGTTGCTTGAATCGTGAGATCAGCTGAAAACAAAACAGTGTAAAACTTCCTCTTTTTTTCATGTGAAGTGAGGCAGCCAGCGTCAGTACCTGGAGGGTGGCAGGATGTGTCTGTGCTGGGCCTCGAGGATCTGCTGCTGGAGGAGGTATTGCTGGTGTAATGCCTGAGGTAGGAAGGGAGGGGCGGGGATGTCCTGGAACTGGGGAGCGGGCAGGGGGTTGAGGGG
>OMOV01087174.1:0-13176 GCA_900312565.1 Beryx splendens | reverse complement strand
ACACACAAACACCTACACCACAACAATTAAGTGCAGAAACACCAAACAGGGAAGCATCATTACAGAAAGCCTGTTTGTTTCTGCAATATGGTTTCCCTTTGTGCCTCAGGTAATATTATTCTGATAACAAAAAAAGACCATGACCGTATAAACCGTTAAGTAACAACCCATTGTCACTATAAGACATATTTCGTTTTTCTCTCCATAAGTGCCGCATGACTCATACATGAGCACACTTGAGCCAAAGATCACTTTACCTCCTACAATAAGGGTAAAAAGAAACCAAACCTTCATTTGGTGTTTGCTTTTCTGAGGCACTAAAATGTTTACTTTTTTTGTGACCCTCATTCATGTCTCACAATGAGCCTTGTGGCACTCTGGGTGTCTCTCTTGATGTGGGGAGAGAAGAAAAGCGCATGCCTAACAGGAAAGCCTTTCACCATGTTTTGTATGGAGCAGAGTGGTTTTCAACAGAACGCCTTACGTTAGGCCCTCTCAATACGGGTTTGACACTTCTCGAACATGTCAGCACACGAAGACACCCGTCCGATTCAGGTCTAATGTGTAGGACAGCAAGAGCAGCTCACAACTGTTTGAGAGTATTTTAGTCGAGGCTGTTGTTTCCTTTTCTCAGATTTCTTGTTATTACTAGTCCCGCATCGGTTTTTATTATTTTTCAACAAATAGGAGGATTGATAAAAAAGTCAACCGCCATCACTAGCACTTCTACAACCACACTGAAAGGTGTCAGTGTTTAGCACCTGCCGCAGTAACCTAACATTTAAACAAAATCAATAAATGGAACAAATAGCAAAATAAATAGAGTTGATAGATAGAAAGCAAGAAAAAAATCAGAATCAATAGATGGAAAAACAGACAAGACACAGTAAGTGATATTTTTCTCTCATTTGTTCAGTCCACATAATCACAGTTTCAAAGAGGAACACACTCAAAGGCCAATCCATAGATAACCACAGTGAAATTAAGTGTCATCAAGGGCCATCACAGAAATGGGGTTGTTGCCACTGACAGGCACTGCAGCTCTGCAGCAGCACATTCCGTTATTATTGACCATAACAACACCACTTATCCCTTCAAGGACATAAAACACAGAAAAAGAAGGAAGAAGGAGAAACAGGAGCTTTTCACATAAAACCTGACAGGGCCCAACAGGCATGGCTCCCTGACATGAAGATCTTTATTGGAATCATGTGACACAGATGTACTCTCAGGAGCAGCCATACATATCTAGCTGTGATATGGAGAAGATGCCCGATCTGTGCCATGCTTGGAACAGATACGACCAGCTTTAGTCCCCAGCTAAAAAAGCCTAATTGAGTTCATGTGCTTTCTGTTACGTCATTCTTTAAATATGAACGTCCCCACAGAACTGTGGCCTAGAATGCCTATGGAAGCAGAAAGACCCAACATTAGTGATGCTTACAGAGGACACCAGTGTCTTTGTCTCTGCGAGGGGAAAACTGTGTTGCCGGCTTGTTTGTCAGGTTTTTCACTTCACTGCTCATGTCCACTCAAATAAAAATGACTATTCAGTTTGAGGGTACTGAAGCACGATCACCCCCTCTTATTTAATTTTATGAGAAAAGAAAATGCAATGAGAACAGAAATGCGGTGCGGTGTGCGGTGTTTGTTTGTGTGTGTGTGTGTGCATGCACATGTCCATACATGCGTGCATATGCATGCGCATGTGAATGTGCAGCGGTTTTGGAATGAGAGAGGACAACCTTGAGGTCTAAACTTCCACTCTAGCTCTGACCATGCTTTCCAACCATACTTTCCCACCGTCAGAAATTACAGAGTGAGAATTTAGCCAGCAATAAGTATTTTTACATCCCTCATTTGCAAACCACACCACTCACTGCCCATCAACATTCCCTGTCTGACTAGAAGTATACTTATATCCTGCACCTCTTGACACAATGGTCCTATACCATCTTCCCATCCGTGTACCGCTCTCCAAAGCCATCTACAGAGCCAACGACTTAGAGCTCTCATCGTCATCTGCTGAGCTCCCAAACACCAAAATGTTATTTCCCTCCAAGGAGGATAAGTGACACACGCAATCAGCAGAGAATAAGGTAAAAAAAAACACAAAAAAAAGCTTTACCCTATGTCAATCTATTTCAATCTGGATGGCTTTCCCTACCTAAAGCTCTTAAAGCTTTGTGTTGTCAGCAGACAGGTATTGATCACTTCCCCTGAAATAAATTGGACAACTTGTTTCAAACAGAATTCTCATTTAACATGGGATTTGCAAATTGGGTTTAGTGATGTCTTGCACTCCCATGACTCCATGACTCCCATCTTGACTGGATTAATTTGTAGAATAAAGGGAGGAATAATGAGTATTAGCTTATCTTTTCTGCCACCCCACACAATGTGAGTGAGCAAACAAATGAAAATAATCAACCATGAATCAAAAAAATTGGGGAGTTAATGAGAAAATACTTCTTATACAAAGCTACCACCCCCCTCCCCCTGCTGTTGCCATGTTCAGCCCCATCCCAGAATTGGAGTGTGGTCTCTCAAACTTCCCACTGATTCAACAGCTTTTGAAAACTGCGAACTATTTCCCCTGAGAGGCGAGAGCGGCTCACCTTCTACTGAAGCTTGTGTCCCCGGGGACCTTCTGGAAAAACTCACCCTGGCTGAGATCTGCAGTGTCAGATGCTCAAAATAAGAAGTTGTATTCAGTTATTAACAGACCTCTCCCCCCTTATCCCCCAGACTGTGTATCACTCAGCCGTTCTTCTCCATCATCAACATCTCCCCGTTTATCTGGCAGCACGTGGAAACGCATTATCACAGTGTCGTTGTTTGTCCCAATTTGCTTGGAAGTGCCTGTTTGTCATGATGGTAAACCTCATCACCTGCAGCGAGGCTGGCTCACCCCCCTGCTGTGTGGTGTGAAATGAATACACAAACAGATCTTTCTTTCAAATTAATTTTCAATCTGCAGTTTCCAAAGCCGGCACACAGGCAAGAAATGGCAAATTTTCACAAAGTGATATTTACAGAATAGAAAATGTTGTCGGCAGGAATTCACAGTAAAAGTCTTTTGGCATGAGAAACACCAAAAAGATGCATTTGGAATTGCGTCTTCATGAATAAATATTGTCAGATTGAAGATAGAGGGGTACGGAGCACACTTTTCTGACAGGCATGGGGGATTTTCGACAAATTGTCAGCAGATAATGGCAAGTCAAGACTGGTCAGAATAAATACGCCTCAGTGAGCCCTTTTACCTGCCTGCTGGATCCCAGCAAGACTCGGCGACACCTTATACTTTTTGGCTATTACTGCTTGAAAGTAGTTCTATCTGCAGTACCATTCCCAGTATTTCAGCCCCAGTTAATAAAGTGCAGTGCTGACTCTCTTATGCCTCATGACTAGCCGCCCCTCCTCCAACCCAAAGAGTTCAGAGAGCCCTCCTCTCACCGCATGGTTCGCTGATCACCCGTGTATCTACAGGCATGACAGGAGTGGCTTTGTTCATCCACAGGTGGGGGTGGGGACAGAGGCACCCTCCCCCTACGCAAGACAGAGAAGTTATCACAAGACAATGCTCGCCCTGGAGAAGTAGCACTTGTGTGTCTGATTTGTTATTGACATGTCTGCGTCATCCCTACCAAATAAAAGTGTGCGTGTGTGTGTGTGTGTATGTTCATTCTACTTTGCCAGAGGGTTGGGCTTCAGAGCTCTCTGGATTTAATTTTGGAGCTGGGTTGTCAAACACTTAGGCAGGTAGCAACAGGCGACGAGTCCCGCCCTGGGCATTGAACACTTCACTCAGGTTGATCGGCACACCCACATTCCTAATGCCTGACTGACTGACTTCAGTGGAATACATAGACAAGCATCAGTAAATACACACTTGACACTTTACCACAAAGGACTTGGTATCCTTGGTAACACGTCATGCGAAAATACAAATAGAGAACCTATTACGAGCATACTGTAAGCATGGGAATGAAACATCTCCTTTCCTGGTAAAGTTGACTTAATGAGAATGAACACTGAAAATGAACATGAAAATAGTCATTACGTAGTCACAGAGACAGCCAATTAGGTCTTCATATGAAGGTGTAAGACTGCAGCTTCACATACAAAAAGTAGCAAATCACAGCTATTAATTCAGATAGTTACAAATATTTGCTTCTCTCTGCCTGCTCCTCCAGGCAACTGGACAAACACACTGCACTGTCAGAGTTAACCTTTAAACACAGTGCTTAAGTTGCCTCTCTTCTCCCCATCATTATAGTATGTAAGCCCTCTTAATTTAGCCCTGCTAGGCTGCCAAACGCATCCCCATTACAGCCACTAACTGCTTTAATGCCATTGCTTTAAGCTGTGTCCCTATGAGGCCAACAGAAAGCATTATCAGATTCCCTAGTCCTGTGTCTGGGTAACACAGAGACAATACTGGGATCATGTGGTATAATACAGTAGCACCACTGGAGAACAAGCTATTCTAATGGGTTCTTATCAATCACTGCTGGTTCGAGTTTCTGCTCAATTGTACTTACTCACCTCCTCACTTACTTACTGAACTTCACAACTTTTATTTAACGCAAAATAATTACTGTCTAAAGGCATACAAATAGGCAATTTGAAAATGGAAAGCACTGGAGAAATAAATTACCCAAAATAGAAAAGGACTCTGGAACCAGATGTTTTTGAATACCATCCAAACTCACAATTCCCCCATGTGTTTTTCATTTGCCTTTCCCTCTGAAAAGTGTATTTCCGTGATTCACTTGATCTAACTTTTTGTGCAGTGATTGAGGGGCTGTACATGGTCTGTTGAGTGCTGAGAAATACATTCATCAATCTTGCAGGTCTTACCTTGACCTTTGTTGAAGTCAATGCCTGCCAGTGTCTCTATGGCAACGGACTGCGGCTTTTTATTCCCAGCCAGGGGATATTGGCCAATGTCTTTGCTCTGGGACTGCTGGGCTTCACATTTGCCACTGTATGGCTGCTCTTTCCTCCTGAAACGGTTGGCTATGAGCTGCCATATGCTTGGTTCTTCCTGAGCTGGTTTGGAGGATAGTTTAGGTGGATAAAGGGGTACCTCCATTACCTTGACCTTCCCCCTGCTATGATACTGAATGTACTGCATGCCTCCATCCTCTACCCGCTCATGGGAAGGTGGAAGGGTTCTCCCTGTGAGGTATGAAAAAGGCTGTGAGGCCATTGCTGTCTCCTCGACAGTACTCTTAGTCCGAGAGCGCTCCTCTGACTCCCCCTCAGATGTCATAGTGATTTTGTCCCGAGGCCGGGTCCTCCTGATGCGCAGACTGAGGCTGCGTCGTAAGGATCCAAGTGTCCTTTTTGGAGCGTCTGATTTGCTGGACTTGGGGGAAGATTTAGCATCTCTGTCATTTTCCTTCTCCTTGTCCTTGTCTTGAGGTGCTTTGCCAAACAGCCTCCAGCGGAAGCCCCCTTTGAGGAACCCTCCTCCATCGCTGCCTGTGCGGCTGCAGCTCCTCTGGCTGTCCATCTCATCATCAGACCCTCTCTTTCTTAGCTCTAATACTGTCATACTGAGAGGTCTGGGTTTCCAGCTCCTCTGGTGGACCCTGGGGGTCACGTCTTCATGGACCGAAGGCCGCTGAGGCGCGACATGTTTGAGGCCATCCACAGCCCTCAATTCGGCCTTCCTGTTCCTGTACTGCTGGGTGCTTTCTAAAAAGCCTGCCTTCCTGGAAGCCTGCTGGGGCCCGGGCTCCGACAGAACTGGGACTGGGCCTGCCAGCATGCACACACTCCTGGGTCTCCGGAGCAGTCTTTCCTGTTCAGGTTGAGAGCCTCTTTGCTGCCTGACTGGGTCTCCATACATGCTCACCGCTCTCCTGCCAAGTGGAGCGTCATCCAGGCGAGGCCTACGCAGCACGGCCCGGGGCAGAGAGCTGTGTCCTGACACAGCACCATGATTCCCAAGGACAAGCCCTTTAGCATGGGCAGTGACGGAGCCTAATGCTGGGCCCTGGATATCCTGCTCCTGGGTCTCTGTCTGAGGAGCTGTAGCAGCTACCTCTGCCACGTCCCGTTCTTGCTGTGAAGAGTTAGCAGAGTTCTTGGAGGGCTGTTGGAGAAACCGGTCCGTCTTCATTTTTTCCCCCTCCTCCTCCACCTCCTCCTCATTCTCCTCCAGTACTACCTCCTCTCTCTGCCTCCTAGCTCTGCCTGTGCGGCTCAGGGAAGGCCACCTGCCGAGCTCCTGTCGTGCCCTGCCCAGCCTAGGGCAGTCCTCCACTGGCATTGCTCTATTTATCTCTCCTCTTGGCTGGCAATTCTCCACCAGGGTGTGTGTGACCTGGCCCATTCCCAGCTCATCCTCTTGTGTCCCTTTCAAGATGACAGAGATGTGGTACACTGTTTTCCCCTGCTCCTGCTGGATGATAGCCGTACTCCTTGGGATAGCATCCACAGTCCCACTGCTGAGGAACAGCATGGCACTTCACTCAAACTCATTCACACATATACACTCATTCACACACCAATACATGCATGCACCACAAGCAAATGCTCACATTCTGCCTGGGTGTTGTTAAGGTTCTGCTCATGGAGTCCGTCATTTCCAGGCTGAATTCCTATGCCAGGCATAATCCTTCACCTTTGCCATGGGAAAAAAAACTTCAAACAAGTCTGAGCAAAGCCTTGGTGCCACCTGCATCCCCTGGCTCCTCTACTCAGCAGACTCGCGCAGGCATTTAGACGGCGGTTGCCTTCTCCTCACACTTTGTTCTACCTGTCCCATAGAAGCAGATGGAAAAAAAAAACAGCTTCTCCAGTGTATGCTTTACAACAAAAAAAGTCATATTTGTAACACCTGAAAAAGTTGTAACTTACAAAAAAATGAATCATCCTCCCTCTTTGGCAAGTTACGATTTGTGAGCAATCCTTGTTGCTGGCGGTGCAGACAAACCCCTTAATCTCTGAGCTCTTGCCGTGCAGAGCATGAAGGAGTGTGTCTCTGTTTGAACTTTCAGCTGCCTTCCAACCCCCGGGACAGATGGAAAACAAGGAGTGGATCCCATGGGCATTAAACACGCCCTTCTGATTTCTCCAGAGCTACCAGCAGCCCCCGGAGATTTAAATGGACAAAAGTGAACATAGGATTGAGGGAAGAGTGAGCTGATCATCCGCTGCTGTAATCAACAAAGACTAGGATCCAGAACAAATAACCATGAAAGAGGACTCTGTGTCCAAAGGGGCTTTCTATCCCTCCCTCTCTCTTTTGCTGCCTCTTTTTTCCATCTAGTCCTCGTCCAGCCAGAAAACTTAGAGTGGCAAACACAGAAAGGGGGGGATACTTTCCCATGCTCACTGGGGGAAGAGAGAGTGCAGTAGGCTACCACAAACTGCCAGTACTTTGTTTATTTACCCACATTTTAGAAACCACTTAAAAGCGTTAAATCCAGGGATCTAGCAAAGACAGACTACATAGGTTGTACTCAGTTTCTTCAGATAACTTTGATACGGAAAGACTGAGTTACGAGAACACTGTGTGAATAACATGGAGGTTTCTCACGGCGATACACTAGTTTCACTGGCTCCCACTACATAGCCTACACACTGTGGGAGAGCTTAAGCTTAATTCCAAGAACGGCTGACAGCTATTTATGGCAGGGAAATTTTTTATTCTTTTTAAATCACTGTTAGTTACTGAGACAGAAATTGGATATTATGTAAAATGACATTTCTATGAAACTTGACGAAATTACAAATTCACTTTCAACGTTCTTAAAATGGAGGTTCACTGAGAAAATGAGCGCTAGAGCCACTGGGAAAAAACATTGAGGTGTGTTCTGCATCATGATCAGATGGAATTTTAAAAATGAAAACACTCAATATGTTAAAGCCCCAGTTCTTCTTGGCCAGAGCATTGGTGTTCAATTATGCATCGGTCAATCGAACTGGAATAATTTTATATGGCCAAGAACTACAAAGAAGACCAGCTGAATCAAGCCAAATTTCACATTCTGGTCTCTGCAGTGCATTAGTCTATGAACGGTTCAGGCTGAAACACTGCCCCCATGTGTTCAAAAAGAGAAACAGTGGTAAGGGACAAAAGGAAAACAAAAGAATATTTACTCAGGATACATTGACTTGAAATGAGTGGCACCCACCAAGTAGTCAATCTGTGTGTGTGTGGTGGCAAAGTAGCCCAATTGCTGTGTAATCACTTTGTATATTTACATGGCTATAAATTTGGCTGGGTTTCTTTTTTATTACATACATTCTAAACAACCCCCTTTCCATTTGTGCATTATATTGAAACCTTTTATTATTACATATAAACCCTATAACAGTTGTATAATAACTTAGCATAAGCGTTACTCATTACTCCTGACGAGGGTTTTCAACAGGATACAGAGCAATATGGCAACACTGACAAGCCTTCCTGAGAGTGCGTCACTATGGGAAATCCAGTATAACCACAAAGCTGGTGGAAGCTGCCCAAGAACCAAGGCGTTACTGTGCCAAAAGCTGAATCCCACCAGCAGATCAGAAAGCCTTGTGTCACCTGAGAACAGCCTAAAACCCTCTAACAGCTCAAACACTGATCGTTCCCATACGGAAGGAATAATAGACTCCGAAATCTAATTAAATTTACACACCTTAACTAATAGAAGAGTTCAGTCAAAGTGACATTACATAAGCTGGTTGAATCAAGGCCTTAGCCTTTTGATACCATCGACGCATGAGGAAATTCTTGACATTACATGCATTTCTTGGTGCATATTTTCCTTTGTGTTATTATCATGAGGACACTCAGCGGTGTAGTGCTAAAAGGAAAACAATTTCAAGCATCTGAGGTATCATTCAGGGAAGTCTAATGTATTATTATTTAACAGGCGAAGTGCTCGCATGTACGGAGGGATGCATAATCAGGGAAAGTTCGATGCTTCAGTTGGGAACAATGTGCTGCATATTACCAATAAACTATCAGGATACGTTGTCAGTGATGTTACATCCCATGTTCATTCATAATAATTCTAAGCCGTCGTGACTCACTGAGTTATCTATTGATAGCCATGATGGCCCAACTGGATGAGCTCAGCACCCATTTGCGCTTGCGTTTACCTGTGTCTAGGAAGCAGGGGTTTGGGATGATCTGGGGCTCAGCAGCAAGCAAAGAGTCCTCTTCGCTCCATCCATGTCTAGTTCGCCTACGACCCCCGAAGCACAGCATCATAGTCTAGCTGTGCCCTCAGAAGGACTTCACCATGACTCACAGTCTAACCATTTAAAATAACCATCCAGATGTCTGAGATACGATGTGTGTCAGCTCAAACCGTTGGTCATCTTTTCAGTTTCCTCTGAAGTAGTCTTCTTTCGCTGCTGTCCAGCATCACTGTGGAAATCTCCCTGTAGTTCAGTTGTCAGCTCCAGCATGTCAGTCCCCTTTTGCTTTTATCCGACGTTGCTATGATAATCTCCCTGTAGCTCTATTGTCAGCTACAGCATGCTGCCGCCATACTGTGTCTAGTATTCAGACCTGATAATGTGGTTACCGGCAAAAATCCACTGGCCGCTGGGCTGCTGGAAAGTCGTGACCAGGGAAGGCCATGTGTCACGGTTCACTTAGGAGTCATTTCGTACTGGTAATCCGTTATGCAGGAGCGGGCAGCGGGGTCCTACATAAGAGACAGTGATAGGATTAAAGCTAATCCACAGTGCTGTTGCATTTATGGAGGTTCGGTCCACAGGAACCTGGGCTGTGGTCAGTCCTAGGATTTCAGTCCAACAGAGCTTCGCTTGTGTGCCCCTCTCTCCTCCTCCTCTGTCCCAAAGCTGAATGCTGCACACCTCACTTACTTCTCAGACTTTGTAACTGTATCTTGATGACGGCTGGGAGGGCTTTTCAGAAAAACTGGATTGGCGTGTTTTGAGGATTTCTGAATTACTCTCCGCCTTTGTATGTGTGTGTGTGTGTGTGTGACACATCTGCTTGAATGTGAATGTAAATGTGTGTGTGTGTGTGTGTTGGCCTGTTATCTCATCTGTGCGTCATTGTGACAAACATGAGGGTGATGTTAAATTTTGTTGTTTTGCCAACAATGCTCTGATTTGACTTGGTCCTTTCATGGGACTTTCGTGAGTCAGTCTACATAATTGCAAACACAGTTACCTCTGCTAGCAATTTTTCTGTGCTATTGAGCATCATCCAAAAAAAAAAAACATACAAAAATGAGTCTTGTTGAACATTACTGTCAAGTTCTGCTTTGGCAGCAAAATAAATTTCATTTTGTGTTAGTGAAGCCCCAGTGTATCAAAGGTGGATATAGCCTACATAAAATAGATCCTGCTTCATATGAAACCTGTCAGAAAAATTACATATATATCTAAAGCAAGTCAAAATATAAGAGGGGGGAAATTTTGTTATCTGCTGGGAAATAGCACCTAAATTCAATTCAGCACAGGTCTAATTAAATAGTTTTATAGGAAAACTCATTACAGTCCCCTTTAATTACATTTCCTGTCTTTTTGCTTTCTCCAATTTATTGGATTCAATTAGTGCTGATGTTATTCAACCCTACAGTATTTGCATCTTACACTGAGGTAATCTCACATAATATACTTGTCACTTCCAGAGGGGGGCAGTCACATCACTTTGGCCCTCACTGAAATCAAGGGACTATTTGATGTTTTGAAGATTACCACTTCAGTGATGATTTCCGAAGGTTTTTCATAACAGTTCTATTAGGAAATTCTTGGCAGAGTTTGAGCTCACTTTTGAAGCAAAACAACCTCACTGGAACGTGCCCACGTTACAGTCAGTGGCAGACCTACTGTATGTCTGCAGATAAAAACTTGATGAAGTGATTGGCTCAGTTGGGAATGGTTTTCACCGCATCAATGTCTAATTTCCTCCAGGGCCTGAGATTTGCACATATCACTTTCAGAGGTTGTGATATCTCTCTAACACCCATTAGCAGGAAAGGAAAACCATCCAGATGAGAAAGGAAACCATTTAACCAGCCAACACAACAGACACAGTATGTCACCCAAAGACAGAGAACACTAGTAACACTACATAGCCTAAAGAAAAGCCTGATACCGAATGGCAGACATGATAGACTGTACTGGCAGGTTTGTAAGGACACAGACGCTACGCGCCAAGCGCTGCTGTTGTCTCGCAGATTGCATGATGTGTCCCCGCCACATGACTAAAGCTTACCGACCCCTAGTCAGTGTTAGAAATTGAGTCAGTGTGAGGATGACAGCCATACACATATGCACACACTCTCACAAAGTTGTTTTGTCTGGCAGTCAGGACGGGACAGGAAGAAGCGACGGAAGACATGTCCATACTTGAGACAATCACCATCACCATTAGGCAGGTAGGTGGGTGTAGCCTAGTCATATAGATTTTTTTGTCATTAAGGTGTTAGTGGTCTCATTCACGTGTAGACAACAGCAGAGCGACTCTGACACCTGATGTGCCTCCCGACATGCTCCAGTATTGTGAAGAAAGACAAAACTGCTGCTGTTATCTACTTGGGGGGGAAAGCAGAAATGTAAATGTGTCTCCCCAATAATTCAGACATGTTCAGTGAGTGTTTGCATGTCGGTATGAAACATCAGTGACAAAGCTTGTGGCAATGACTCACAAGGATTGATGAGACCAAATATGTCTATCACCTCTCATAGGTATTGCACTCATGCTTCAAATATAGCCTCAGGTTTCACCATCATGTGAGCGTGCGTATATGAATGAGTGCAAAGCGCAGGGAGCTCCATATGAAAAAGTACAGGCAGATATTCACATCTATCAGAATAAGTCCTTGATAAAAAAGACTTCCGACCTCAGAAACAGTGATCGGAGTCACCAGAGATCAGATATAGGAATTCTGAATTGCTAAACTCAGTTGCCTCAAGCATACCAGACTACTCCTGACGTCAACTTCGGATTTTGAACTTTATTTGGTTGTTAGCACCAAATGCTTGCAGCTAGTTCTGCCCCTTTTAGGAAAGGGAAGGAAAAATGTAGAAACCTTTGCATTTGTGGCAATGACATATAGACATTATTAATTAGCAGTTTATTGGAATGTAATTTCAGCTCTTTGGCTCCCTAGGTGATCAGCTGCCTTCAAGTCCTCTAAGAATATAGCAAGATTAGGCTACTTGGCTTGCTACATATTACAGAAGAACAGAGAAGTATACAAAAATGTGATTTACTGTAATATTCCATAGTATAATAAAGACATGGACCTGAACCTGAATAGTATGTTTTGCCTTACACTTATCTATATACGTATATACAGTGTGTGAATTCTTTTGCATACAAGAAGAGGATTATGCTAGTTGACAGAAAAATCACAGCTAAGGTGTGATTTTTCATTGTCACGATTTATAGATGACGTTAAATCTTCACACTAACACAATTTGCCACACTGCGATGTTGATGCATAGAGGAGTGAAGTGTTTCACCCCTCACTGACCTGGACTTGCCTCTTGAAGACCACAGCACTGTGGAAACCGTGCTGTGGCAAGAATAACTAAAGTTAAATATTAGTAACTATATCTTTAAGAGAAAAAAACAACACGTGACATAAATTATCATTGTAAATCATCAGTGTGGGCAGTCATGAGAGAGTTCCTCTGGGACCTCTATCCCCTCCCTATCCGTGTGATTACTCAGCTCTCTGTGGCAGGAGTAACACTGGGAGGCAATTTGCTGTGGCTTAACCCCATAATTATCGACAGGTCTGTGACACAGCCAATCCCCCAGAAAGATCTGGATAATATTTTGATAAGGGAGCCACCCATATGAACACTTTTTATAGCGGACAACTGAAATCAAACATTTCTCCATTAAATCAGTAATATTTTTTCCCAAATGCAACCCCACGTTGTCATGGATGCCTCAGTGCCATTTCCATGAGAACTACTCACAGACGTGATATAAATAAAAAGCAATTTGGGTGTGATGGCAGCCAATCAGTGCATCTGTGCACATGCACGCATCCAAGTACACACAAGCACACATAAGCACACATACCAAAAACGCACGTTAAGCTTCCCACTCCCTACACTCACTTCAGCAACCTACACACTTAATAAAATAATAATCACCAAACCAACATTTTCTGCCCCTCGCAGAAAAAATATTCAATTTGAACATCACGGGAGACAGTTACA
>OMOV01087171.1:18583-34998 GCA_900312565.1 Beryx splendens | reverse complement strand
GAGAGAGACACCTCTCCTTTTGGTTCTGCATTACACAGACACATCAGGTTTAGGGGATGCATATTGACAAGCAGACAAAATGAACTAACCCTCAACACAGATGTGGCTTCTTTCACTTTTGCCTCACTATATCTGAGCAAATTTTAGCATCTGTATGAGCTATCCCCACTTCCCTTCTTTAGCCTCTTCTTTTTTGTATTCCTCTTCGGCTTCTCCTTTGCGCTCCTCCTACCATCCTCCCTCATTTCTTCCTCTAATCTCCCCTTCCGTGTGTCATTCCTGTCTTGTTTTGTCCCAGGTGTAGGGTAGTCTGGTCCAGCCATGCCTCCAGGCCGGTGTCCAGCCTTGGCCCTAGTGTAGCTGTAAGGTGTAGAGTGATGCTCTGCTTACAAAGGTTCTTTGTCCTCCACTTTAAGACACACACAGGAGAATGTCGACTGCCTCTAGACTGGATCCAGATTGATTTCAGGGAGGTGGTTCATCATGGGTATCCTACTGGTAAATTCCTGTTGACAACCAGCACCACCATTACCAATTACCAATTATCATGTCACAAATGCATAACGCCACACAGTTGATAATAGTGAACATTTTTGCTATTATAATAATTTTTATCCTGTGTTTCAGTTTCACATCTATGCACAGCATTCTGTTAATCCGGTAATAGGCCTATTTCTTGGCAATTATGTTCACTATTTATAAATATATAAATATATATATCAGATCTAGAGGGATTGACCTTGGACCACAAGAGCCTCTATAGCTGCATCGATCTCTCTCCTTCAGTGCTCTTGATTTACCCCTGAACTCAATCTATGTCATGCCGAACATGCACTCATCACCATGGGTTTTATCATTGAGTTGATGTAGTGTTTGTTGTTGAAGCAGTGACACATTCAAGGACAAAGTGGGGGGATGCCCTGGTTTGCTGGCATAGATACCTGGACTTTCACAGGATATGAAATGTCCTCTGCTGAATTCCCCTTGGCTTTACAATGAACTTGACCATGACAAAAACAATCGAAATGCCCGGTGACAAGTCCTCTAACATGTCTGTGTTTGTACGTACCAATGGGTGCGTACATGTGTGCTCTCTCAGCAGCAGACAATCACAACCTGTCTGGTGAGCGCAGCCTTCTTCAGTGCCTTGGGGTCATCTTATCTGTATGGCTACAACCTCTCGGTGGTCAACGCTCCTGCTCTGGTGAGTCAAACTATTAGGTCATCATGTAAGTGTCGCCATGTTTTTCCATGTGTTCTCCGCCTTGTTAGCACTCCTAGAAATCAAACATTCATTCACCTATAGTGCTCTAGAATATGTGTCAATAAATGTATGTTTGATCACACAAGAATATAGTGCTGATAGATGCTGAGTTGTAACTGAAATTGAACTGACTGTCCAAAGTGCACACATTAAATCACATTTTATATATCCTGTACCCTACTAAAGCTCTATATAGGGCCCTATCCATAGTTGCAGGGCTTTCATTTAATTCTGTAACACGTGACATTTAGACCAGTCAGTATTTGAATGTCTTTGCACACCTGTTCATTCGTTATATGTTAATATGTTGTCCAAGTTTCATGATGATTGGACCATCCATCACAAAGTTGTAACAATTTAGCTTATAGGCCACGCCTACTTCACAAATTATGAGCTAATAACTTCAAAACTACAGTAGATATCAACAATGTACAACAAAATTTAGAGCGTAGGACCATAGTTGCTACTGACTGATTTTGGTGGTAATCGGTCAAACGGTGTACGAGGGGCTGTTAAAAATGTGTTTTTAAAATAATTCAATAGATCTCAAAAATTTTCCAGGCGCACCTTGAGGGTCCTTGTGGTTTCGATAGTGAGTCCCATATCACAAACAAGTTGCACGAATGACGACGTAGCGTATGTATGTGCCAGGGTACGACGCACCGGCCGTATAGGATTTAGCAGACATTGATCCTATTGCAAATGGATGTTATGACTAAATTTACATTGGCAATAACGCAAAAAGACAATCAATTGTTAAAGATCCAGATTCAGTCGAGGCTGTCAGATGTGACAACCTCTTCATTCACAGCAATCTCCAGGGTGTGTGTGACACGCCCCGGGCATCCAAGCTGCTTATAAGGATTGCACAATCAGGAAGGACAATCAGAAAGGGCGGAGAGAGTGTGACGGCCGTGGAAAAAGGAGACTTACAGGGAATTCTTCACAAAAATATTGCAATTATTTCCTATCAGACATTGTTGGTCAAAATGGACTACTTGGACAGCTTAACTCTATTCATACCTTTATTATTTTTTATTTTATTTATTTTCTGAACTCAGCCACACAATTCTCTAATTTCTCTGAGTTGGTCACAGCTTTCATCCCGGTGCAGCTGGACTGGCTGGAGGCCATCACACCTTACTACACTCTGTGTAGTACGGTATGAAGCTGGCACAGCTGTTGCTTGGACCGTGGAAAGAGGCTTTCTTTGAGAACCTTTTTACATGCTTCTCATTTCAGACCAGTAACTATTTTCACTGAAATATGTTTCTGCAAGAAAGTTGGACGCTGTGAAAACCGGTGGTTCACGTCCCGCTGAAGCCACCCAAACCGGCCACTCCAAAGGTGTGGTCTGGCGATTAGTGACGGCGAAGAGACACTGTTCACCTCCCACTGAAGCAAGCCAGCCAGTCCAAATGTTGGTCTGGCTGTCGCAGTTGAGACGCAACTCGCCTCCCACTGAAGCAAACCTACCACTCAGTCCAAACAGTTTGTGCTCCTCGTGTCTGTCTCGCAGGAGGCTGGGGTTCAATTCTCCAAAATGCTCATTTAAGATATCTCTAATTACAATATGACCTGTCAAAATGCTAATTGAAGATATTTCTCATTTCATTATGACCAGTCGAAGTGCTAATTTAAGATATCTTGTATTACATTATGAAAATGCTAATTTTGAATAAATAACAAAAAAAGTAAATTTCACTTCACATTACACCCCTTTACTTAGTCAATGGTAATATCCAGCTTGAACAAATAACAGAGGCTAAATATTATAGGCCTGCATATGGCTTTGAACATGAGACTGGTTGTTAGAAGTTGAATGGAGTTGAGTTTAATTTACATTGCATTACGTCATTTAGCAGACACCTTTGTCCAAAGCGACTTATATTTTACATATATGCTACTTGCTCAAACATACAGCAACATGATTAATCTGAAATGAAAAGAAAGTACAGTGCACTCCTCAAATCAGCCCAGTCTGGATGAGGCTGCCAGATTAAAAGAGTGTCTTGATTGTATGCTGACATGGAAATGCCAATAAATGTTTTTGTTGATCTTATGGAGGCTGGATGATGTAACTGCTCGGTCTGCATTGGAGCATGTAAAATTGACTTTAAAAAATTCCTCCTTTACAACTTTAAGAGTTAATATCTTCAAAACTACAGTATATATCAACAATCTATGTAAAGTACGGTTAGGTGGACATGTGTACCAAGTTTCATGTAAATTGGACAAACGGTGTGGGAGATACAGCCTTTTAAACTTCTTATTTTTGACCTTTAATTATAGCGCCACCATCAGGCCAATTATAATCTTAAATACATCAAAATCAATAGAGTTCTTCCTCTAGGGGTCATCAATGTCCATACCAAATTTTAAAAGATTCTTATAAAAACTATTCAAGTTATCGCGTTAACACCAAGGATCTGTGAGTGTGGTGAATCTGTGATATCCCTGAAACTCATTTCGGGGATATAATTAACTTTATGGAAAGTAAAGATCGTCAGTTTCACGATTTCTCTTTTGACGCACGCATTCACCAGAAACCTCTGAACCTTGACTGAATGTGAAAACAAATGCTTAAACATCAGCTTCCAAAAAAAAAAAAATCAGCCCCCCTCCTAACCGGAGGGAGTTGTCAGATTAGATTAGATTGCCCACCCATCTGTTACACAGCCAGTACATATGCTGTAATTGGATATAGCTCAGTAATTGTAACATTTTGTTGTGAAGGAAACTTTTAATCTCAGAATTAGTGTCAGAATCAATACCGGAACTCCTTTGTTGCATGAACAGCTGGGGTTTGATAAATTGCTGTTCATGTGTTACTGTGATCTCACATTTAGCTTCAGGATGGGGGAGAGGGAAATTTACTCAAAGAGAATACCTGCTCGCTGGGTGGACACTGCCAGGAGAGCGCCCCCTGTCAGCTACGAGAAGAGAAAGATATGAGAAAATTAGGTTGATCTAGCATCGCAAGAGGCACTGGCACAGAGCCTGGAAGTTTTTAGGGACAGTAATTCCTCCTTGATTGGAACAACTGTGAAATGAATGGCCTGTTCAATAGGCATGGTGTATCACTCAAGTTGAGAGGCTGTGCTCCTTTCCGATAGAAACACTGTGTTAGTCTGTTCAGGGGTCATGTTTTTCAATCCGGCCTTGTGTTTGTGTAATTGGATGCCCTGCAGGTCTCAAATATGACAAACCTCTCTGCAGTGGCTACTACCTGTACAAATACAGGACATGTCTGTGAAATGTAGAAGCAGAATTGCAAAAATTTTCACTAAAACAGACTGAAGGTTATAGTTTTGTAACAAGTCATTAAAGCAAGACTCATCTTAATCATTGTCACCACTTCTCTCAGAGGTTCTACTTGATGCAGTAATTGGCAAGATACGGAGTGAACGCAGGCAGTAATACTAAGTGACACATCAGACACTTGTTACAGTATAATAATCTGAAAAAGAGAAAGGTTTCTAGGATTTTTTTGATGTGATGTGCCCAGGGGACGCCTACCACACACATTCAAGGACAGTGGGCAATGCATGATTAACCCATCAAATGTCCACAGTGGAATTTTATAATTTCCTTTACAGCAGTAGCTAAGTACTAACTAAGCACAAATCCATTGAAATTTTTCAAATCGGTCAAAGTATGAGGCCACAAGAGTTTTCTTAAATCAAATGAATGGAAGTCAAGTGAAGGTTACACTTATTTTTGTGATTTTTTTGCGTTTTTAAAAGAAAATCAACTTTGTCTACCAATTGAGGTATTATAAATATGTGAAATCAAAAATTTTGATTTTGTCATGTGTAGCCACAGGTTCCACAGCAAATTTTGTGTTTCTATCTCTAACAGAATAAATTCTGTGGGGCTTTTCCTTAACATCCTTTTTTAGTCGTTAGTCATTAATTGGTTAATAATATTTTGACGCAATTTTTTAAATTATTTTTTATTATTTTATTTCTTACCACATTTTTTGAACATAATGGAATGAGAGGGCCCAGTGAGGTCACAGTGTGGAGCATGGGAGACAGAGAGGAGGCCTCTACAGCCTCTGAACTGTTACGGGGGAGCAGGACTAGGACCCAAATGCAGACACACGGAGGCAGAAAAAGATGAAAAGGTAATTTACTTGAGTAAAGCAAAAATACAAAAAACAACCAACCAAGGCAGGGATCAGGCAAGGCAGAGTCCAAAACAGCCAATCCAAAATGGGAACAGAAAAACACAGGAAGGCTAGGCAGAACACACTAGCAGGTAAAGTTAACATAACAATCTGACAAGGTCTGGGAGTTTGAGCTGGGTTTTTGTAGTCTGCTGATTGTGATAGATGGCAGCTGTGGAAGCTGTGGCCTGATTTCCACACCAGGCTCCAATCTTGAAATCAGCCAAACACACACACACAGAGGAAGAGGGAGGGGGAGAGAGGGGCTAGGAGACAGGGGACATGACATGAACCTCTGAAAAGTTTGCATGAGGTTAGCAGGGATGAAATTCTGCCACGATTCCTCCCAGACATGTGAAAGTTTTACATGTCATTGTTGGAACAATGAATGGCCAAGTGTCTTGTTTGAGTTAGCACCATATTGTATTTCATAGATCACAGAGGGCTATTATATTGAAGCATTTCACAAGCTGTGTTGTTGGTCGTCACAATAAAGAGCATGTGTCAAAACACCTACTGAGAGAGAATTATGTGATATCCAAAAAATGTCTTTGACATACAGCTTGTCCTCAAGCCAGCTGCTGTACTGTGCTGAATTAAATACAGTGAGGCAAAAGCTTCAAAAAGCCTTTTTTGTTTTTTGTGTGTGCTGGAACCGTCAGAGGGTAATTTGTTGAACGATGTGGGAACGGTCACAGAACAGTGGGGTTCCTCTGTTAATTAGGTCTTATGTGGGCCAGTTTAACTAACCAAAGATCACAGTGCCAGCCGTGATTAATGATGGGGATTCAGTCAACAGGAGGAGGATGAAAGGGAAAGTGAAGAAACCTAACCGCTTTGGTCTTGGTTCTAATTGGTAAGTCTGTGATCTCCAGGACCAGTTCTTGTTTGCTGTAATGCTGTGCTGTAGTATTAGTAGATGACAGCAACATAAACTATGTCATATAGTATTATACTTACAAAAAGTAATGCGCCCTAATTTCGTATAGTATCCTAAGAATCAAGTGAAACAGGAGGTGAGGCTCCCATGACTGAAACAGGCAGTAGTTTGACACTAAAAGCTTGGTGGAACGTAAGGGTGCAGAGGTCAGAGTGGTGGATAGACGTCTACATTTGCCTTCAGCTCCCAGGTTCAATTCTGCTGTGAGTGAATTTTTCATTTTCAGCAAAACTTTTTCTTAGTTAACCATGACCACACACTACACATTGACCAAAGTTGTTTTAGTGCAGGGTATGGTATAAAGTATAGTGATAAGTATAGTATAAATCAGGCCATTCGTAGGTGTAGTACGAATCTGCATAACTTTTTGTAAGATGATATACGAACGTTTGTATGAGAACACATATATATATCCATTCCATAGCACTAGGGTCCTGTGTGGGGTAAAGAGTAGCACTGACACTGTCAGGGCCACTGGGATTCCCACTGCAGCCACTCTTACATTTTTATCATGGCTTGTCTACTTTCAAATGACTTGATTTTAGTTCCATCTTGAAAACTTTTTTGTAGTCAGGGTCGGCATGGTGGATCAATAGGTAGATCAATAGCACATCACCTCACAGCAAGAGGGGCCCCGCCCTGGCCCTTTCTGTGTGGTGTTTGCATGTTCTCCCCGTTTTCGCCTGGGTTTCCTCCAGGTGCTCTGGTTTCCTCCCACAACCTAAAGACATGCAGCTCAGGTGGATTGGAGACTCTAAATTGCACATATGTATGAATGTGAGTGATTGTCTGTCTATCTGTGTTAGCCCTGTGATGGACTGCTGACCTGTCCAGGTGCTTCCCTGCCTTCTGCCCAATGCATGCTGATAGGCTTCAGCCCCCTGAGACCCCTGGAAAGCATTAAGCAGGTAGACAGAGTGAATTAATGAGTTGTAGTCAGGACGGGATGAGAGAGAGACTGGATTACCTGGGCTGCAGCAGCTATGGTTTCACAGTTTGGACACGCTGCTCATTGCCCTACTACTGTGTGTCTCAGTAACAGGCTTATTGACACGCTACAGTTAGAAATTAGTGGCTGATCCCTGGCTAGCTGTGTTCCCTAATCAGCTATTGTTTTTAACTGAAGCCCTCAGATGAGATGGTTTTATGTTTCTGGTTGTAATTCTCATGATCTAAAGATTGATGATACAAAGCAATTAGTTTTAGGAAGAGCTTGTCCTTTAATTTTGATTATAAGTATGAGAGTAGTAAAGTGTCATGTCAGCATTATTATACAGGGGCCTAATTAATGCATAACAAATTCATGAATGCAAAGGTTACACTGAAATGCAAAATAAAATTCATTTGATCTTTTTAATGCATTTTCACTGTTTCAATTCATTTCTACTGCTCCCCTAGTTTAATAGAAAATGATTGAAGAATTTTTCACTTGGGTTAAGAAAAATAATATTTCAAGAATAAAATAAGAGAAAATGACTTGCTAAGTTGGTCATTGTTGCCGTGGACCTGATTTGCATTGAATTTCAACAGATCTATAGCCTTTATGGGCAGCGCTCTGTCCTGCAGTCTCTTGTATCCACCAGGGGCTGTGCTCCAAAGGATGGTCATGCCATTCTTCCTTCTATTTCATTTACCGAGAGGCCAGTTAAAATCCACTTATTCCTCAGCTAATTTGGTGTCCAGAGACATAAACTGTCTGTGCATTTCACACTTCTTGCTATAGACACTGGAACATGTGTGCCAGCGTGGACACACATGCACTCACTCATGCACATGGACACACACACACACATGCACACTCACACACAGAACAGCCAAAATCAGCACATGATTAAGTTTCTTTCTATAGTGTAAGGTCACAAGGTGGGGGGTTGGTGCTTGCGACTTAGAACGAGAGATTAAAAAGCAAGAGAGTCATACAGATGGCAAAATAATGAATGAGAGGACGACAGAAACATTTTTCAGCAGGTCTAATTTCAGTGCGCCATTCTCTTTCCACTCAATTTTGCCCAGAAAGGTGACTTTTGTCATAAAGCTTGTTAACGCCGTTTCATGTAAAGTTAAATGGAACAGTAAAAGCTTTTAATTATTCACTTTTTGGGAATGATCAATATGAAAGGTGACACTTTCTCTTGTCTCTCTTGCCCTGCAGTACATAAAAGCCTTCTACAACAAGACATGGATAGAAAGATACGGGGAGCCTGTCGGACCAGAGACAGCCACCCTCCTGTGGTCTATCACAGTCTCCATATTTGCTATCGGGGGCCTTCTCGGGACGCTCGCCGTCTCTTTAATCATCAAAGTCCTTGGAAGGTAAAGTGACTCATCCCAGAGTACAAACATGATGATGTCTAAGTTGCTCATAATCAAGTCCTGTTCCACGTCTCTGTTTCTCTCTGTCTAGGCTTGGTTTGAAGGCATGGCACAATTAACCTTTATCCTTGCACTGACATACTTTTTTTCAGTGATGACTGTATCTATTGAGTTACCGAGGCTGGCTAGAACTAAATCTGTATTCTCTCTCTTGAAGCTGTGGAGAAGCTACTCTTCTATAATATACTGCAGCCTCTTCTTTCCTCTTTTTTGTTCTTTGTCAATCTCTCTATTCATCTCAGTTCCTCTCATTCCCCTCTGTACCTCTTGGAGTTTCTCCCTCTCCTCCCTGTCAATCCCTCCAGATCCATCTGTCTCTTCTCCCTGTAATTCTGTCATCCCTCCTGCTTTTCTCTCTCTGACTTCATCCCTCCAACTCTTTACCCTTGCTACTGTAAGCATTCAGGATGCACAAAGGCATGTGGCTTCATATAGCACGAAGAGGCAGAGTGCCTTCTGCCCAGGGATTCTCAGTGGGGTTAGGCAGTGGAGGTTTACATTAATGGATGCACCCAAGAGTAGGGCCATATAAAAGTAAAAGACCCAAGAGAAGCGCCTTCCTTTCCCTCTCACTGCAGAGTTGAAAAACTGGAGAGCGTAAACTAAATTTAACACAATGTGTCCATTAAGTCAGTCTGGCGTCTCTGAGTAGATACTGCGGTAGCTGTTGCATTTTGAACATGGCTTTATAGCCTGCAGGCACAAATGGAAAGTGATGGGAAAGCAAACTTGTGAGGCATCTCCAGCACTAAACCTCCTCCGAGTTACTCAGCAATACTTTATATTGATGGACTCATTAATGCACATGTCAGAAATAGTAACTGTAAATTATACTTTACAATTAATGCAGCCTGATCGGTCAGGGAATTTGGCAATGCTGAAATCATACTGTGGGACATGAATATATGAACTATATCAATCAATCATAAGTGCTCTCACTCACTGAAAAAAACTCTTTTCATTTCATTCTTTTGTTGCTTTTGTCAGGGATCTTGTTAAGGATTTAATGATTTATATTTAAGGGGTAAATATTCAATATTTTATTGAACAAATAACCCACATATGTTACAAGTCATTATTTTATCATGTGATAATGATGTGCAGTAATGAACCACCCTCTGCATGTCAGTGCTGTTATAGTCCCTCAGACCCGCTGGAGGGGGAAATGCAGGAAGGTGGTGTTTGTACTTCACTTCCATTCTTAGCTGTTCCACTGTGTTGACAATTTCCTCCTAGTTCCGACACTGGGGACCGGCCATAATGATGCACTAGGCTTTGATTCTACCGGGTGTCTCCCTTGATTTACCGACTGCGGTAGTGGTCATAATGTGGACTCTAGTGGCATGTTGACACCCCACAACATCCCTTGTTTTCTCCATCCCTCCCCACGCCTCCACATCCTACTTGAAGGCTGTGTGAGTGAGACAGCTGGTCTGAATAAGCGTTCCAGTAATGAAAGCTGAAGTTTGGCTCTCACTGTGGCATGTACTGTCTCCCACTCTTCACTTGAGACTTTTGGGAGAATAAAGAGAATATGCACCCCAAACTTATAATTGTCCCGTCTGAGTCGCTATCAGGGGAACAACACAGAGAAATCTACAGTCATTCCACTACGTAAACAAAGGTGTGAGAATTCAATAGGAGCTGTCTCTTTCTCTGCCATAACTGGGTTGATTACTTTCGTTAAAATCCAATGGCTAATGTGATAGTGAGATAATTATCTGAATACAAATTGAGGCTTGTTTAAGATGCAAAATGTAGGAATATCTTGCTTTATTCCCTACTGTTTGGTTTAATTTCTTTTTCAACCCACCAAACCTTTTTCATAGGACTTAGAACTGTGAATGTTTAAAAAATATATCATCTTCTAGGTTTTACATATTGCCTGACTCGGAGGCTCCAAATGAGCATATTAGACTGGAACTTTAACAAGTACCCACATGCAGCATTTCAATGTCAAGTCACGTCCTCAAAATTAGATTAAAGAGGCTGTATCTGGGTTCCTTATTATCATCTGCAGATAAAGATTTTGGGTGCAATTTGAGTTGAGAGTTTGAGTGAAGTTGAAAATCTTAAGCCAAGAGAGTAATCAAGTCCCCATGACCCCAAGATGGCAGGATTATTACTAATTCTATTTTGCAAAAATCGGAGTCATTCACAAATGCTCTCACAAGGGCATATTAGATCATAAATTTTTTGACTGTCAGTGGTTTGCTGACTTACTGCTCACCCTGAGCTCCAGGCTTGCAGACAGTGTGATGAATTTCTCAGGTTTAGGGCTGCGTTCCAGGTGTTATTTCAACCAAGCCGTGGTGCAGGACTACAACCTCTTGCCTTCTGCTCCCCCAAGGGGCCACTCTCCAGCAGCAGCAATATTACCTCAGTACTCAGAAATAATATATTTCAAAGAATCCATTATCCACTAATGATGAGGATGTCACTCTCGGAGCAGGAGGAGACTTCTGAAGCCTTTATTCAGAGTCATTTTCAGAAACTAAACCAGCAAATTACAGGAAAAGAGCAGAGAGCCAAGGTCAAGGGGCTTGTCTAATGTGATTTTATTCCCTTAAGATTCACCTTGGATCTCTCTTGATTTGGCTGAAACTTATTATTCATCTTATTATTCATTCAAGCAGAGTAGGGGTTTCTGGCACAGCTTCACCTACTTCCAAGGTGCATGGAGAAGGAAAAAAGGCTAAAGAGGTCAAAACTCCAGCAACACTTGTAGTATATAGAACAACTTTATTGTTAGACCAACATGTTTCGGCTTGTGGCCTTCATCAGGGTCATCATGAAACACATTACAAACAACATTAAAATAGGGTAGTGAAAAAATTCTAAAAGGTAAAAAAAAAAAAAAAGACAACCAATCATATACATCCACAAACATATCAGCCAATGGGATACCTACAAAGATGGGTTGGGTATATATATATGCTCATGTGGCTTCAGGGCAATCGTAGTCCCAGACTGGCAGAGACGTAAGGTGAGTGTCCAATAAGGGGCATGGGTGACAACATATTGGGTCATAAACTGGAGAAGTGCAAGTGGTACTAGAGTTTGTACAGAAGAGGCCTTAACCCAAAATGTGCCTATTTGAAGTGGCCTGCTTAAAAAAACGCTTAAATCTAAAGAACTTTATAAAGTGCTATATATAGAAAGAGTAACAAGATAACTGCACTTATTATTCATCTTCCCTCCCAGACATCTGTGGCCCAGCTGGTAGTTTTGCACATTGTCTTGGAAAGGTTGAAATTCAGAAGTCAGGAAGAAGAGTTGAATATATATTAGCCGGTGAGAACGCATTGAGCAGTTTAAATGAAGAGTGCTTTAAAGAGTGACCAACTGGTCAAGGCAAGTTTTGTTAGATCCAGTCACATGTAAAAGAAAGCAAATTATTCTCAGATGATGTGAACCAGGTAGATTATGATGACACTACAGTTGTGTACTTGCCTGGTCTTGAAATACATTTCTGAGTCGTTGCTGTCCGAAACCAAGTCAAGACAGAATAAAAATGTTGTCAGGGTTAGGGTTAGGGTTAGTTCAGAATGTTGTCAATTCAAGTTTCCTGATTTGTCATCAACCAAAGTTCAACAGTTCTGGATTTTTCACAGGCCTTTCCATTTTGTTTGAACAGAAAATGTTTGTCTTTGCCCCCCTCAACTCAACTACACACTATAATAACGAGTCATGGGTTTTTGTTGGCAACTAAAAATCAAATATCCTTGGGTCAGAGAATTCTAAGTGGCTATTTCAGGGAATATGTTTGTGTCTCAGAAGTGAAGAGATGTTCAATAGCAAGTTGGGGGTCATGCCTTTGTGAGATTTCAAGGGGTAATTTGAGTCTGTTGTCTGGAAGAGAGAGCAGTATGAGAGAAGCTATGAGTTTGCCCCATTCTTAAGTGTTGATACTGTGGTGAAATGATCCTGCTGATTGTTTTTGTGTTCAACTTTTTCAGGCACAAAACACCTTTTAGAATTCCTATTGAGCACAAGCTGCTTCAGAAGGAACAGCTCAGCAGTGGGTTACAGAAGACAGGCAGCAGGAGGACTAATGCTCAGCAACCCTGCTTACGAACCCCATTTTCTGTCTCGGCCTTTCTGAATATCTGCCAAGTGCTTTTGAATTGATTGTGCATTTATCAATTTGCCTCAGCTATGAAAAGGCAGACTGCCGATGAGCAGGTTCCTTGAATAGTTTCCTTTAGAGAATAGTCATGTACCATATCTTCCTGTTCCTTTTTGGATTAAAAAACAGAAAAATAATAAGGGTGTACGCCAAGATGATATTCTGTGCGTTCATCCAATCATGCATTTAGCTTGCCTGATTATTGGCAGGCAGTATTTTTATTTATTTGTTTATTTTTAAATAATGTATTTTCGAATTTTCCCCCTTTTACACCCAATTTGGCTAACCAATTGTTCTCCTGCCTAAGCGGTCCTGGTCGCTGCTCCGCCCCCCCTCTGCCGATCTGGGGAGGGTGTAGACTGGCACATGCCTCCTCTGATGCGAGGAGTCGCCAGCCGCTTCTTCTCACCTGACAGCCAGGAGTTTCACCGGGAGGACGTAGTGCGTGCAGAGGGACACGCTATTCCCCCCAGGCCTAGAGTAACACAGTTGCCATGCTCAAGGGCACCTCCGTAGCAGCTGTGTCAAACCAGTCTGGGATTTAAGCTACACCGGTCACAAGACAACTCCTCTTTAGGCAGGAATCAGCTGCCAGATTGTTGCTGCCAAACTGTGCCCATTGACAGCTGTTATCTGATCCAGTCACACCCTTTATCCACCATGTATTTGCTATGAAATCCATAAGTAACCTTAATGCATTCAAAAGCTCTGTCTGCTGCTGCTGCTATCTTTGGACAACATGACTCAAATTATGGTAACTACTTGATTGTTGTTTTTTTAATGCAGTTTTTTATGTTTCTATTTTTCTGTTCCTGAGGGACAGACAGCATGCATGAATTCAGTCTTCATTTCCTTATCCCCTTGATGCAGCCTTGTATGAATGTGACATCCTTATTATCCACTCTTCATTCATTATTCCTTGCTTACAAAGGCTTTTTAGCACATATAGTGTCACCTATAAGCCTAAAGCATAACAAGGAAGTTTTGGCTCCAACAAAACAACTTCACTGAAATGTGTCAGAAGGTAGGTCGGTCGGTGGACTGTGGAAAGAAGTCATCGCAGGCAGAAGTTACGTGCTTGTTGTGAAATACTTGTGTATTCAGTCGGGATTCCTGTTTGAAGGCGGAGATTGAAGGGCATTAGAGAGATGGCTTCTTATTTGAAGGCAGAGATTGAAGGGCATTAGAGAGATGGCTTCCTACCGACTTTGTTTTTGGCCTTGGGACCAGCTTAAAAAAGAGGAGAGAAGCGCTCAAAAACAACTAGGTCATTCACCTTGAAAAAGAACACACCAAAACAAAGCAAAACAAAACAAAACAAAACAAGGGCACACCAATTCATTTTCAAACACTTTAATTTTTCCAGTGCTAATGCTTGTACGTGAATTGGATGGACTTGACAAAGCATGGAAAAATATCACCACAACAAGCCTGGGGTAATCTATTAAAAGCAAAGCAACAAATAAAGTAACGCACTGTGGTCCGCTCCCTACAGGGAATTGTCATGTGATTTGGCTCTGACCTGGAAACTTAAAACACTGTGATTCTGCAGGCCATTACTAGGAATTTTATGCAAACAGTTTCCTGCTCATCTGTCGCTTGCATGCACATAAAATAGGCCTGACATAATTGATATGTCAAACATGATTAGTTTGCTGTGTTTCCCTCTTGAATATCGTCTGTATAAATAAATCATTTCGCCTTTCTTGACAAATTGATATTTTGAGCAAGTACATTGTGCAGATAAAGCTATTCGTTCAATCATGAAGGAATAAATTACATTAATTTAGATGAATAGGACGACACTTGTGACAGCGGTCAAGATGCACAATGTTCAACATGAATCTTTCAGCAGACAGCCAGTGATGATGAATATTAACACTATGACTTAATGTTGCTTTCTTGACTGAAGGATGAAAATATAGGCATTGATTTGGACAGTGTATGGGAGACATTTAGAGGGTTGTGAAAAATTGATGAAGTGTGCAGTCTTATTAAAGGCTCTGAGTGGGATCATTTCCACGTGTGGCCTGTTGCTGACATTCTCCACTCCACTTCCCTTCTCGCTTTTTTCCAACTATCTCTTTGCCTTCTTGGCTGTAGAAAGGGCACCTTGCTGCTCAATAACGTCTTTGCAGTAATAGCTGCTCTGCTGCTGACCCTGGGGGAGAAGGCAGGATCTTTTGAGATGCTCATCGTTGGTCGTCTTATAATGGGGGTGGACTCTGGTAAGCGCTTCTTTTACTAGGCTGAAGGAATCTGCAGATTGTCCTGCTCTGCTAAAAAATTGTCACCAGGAGATGTACAAGACTCTTTAATTACTCATGCTATCAATTTTGCAGCATTGAGCATATAGGCTGCATGACTGAATCAGTGCCAATCATTGCACGCGTAGCATCACCACATTCTGCGGTGCCAGTACTTTTTAACATTATATTGACTAGATAAGTAGAATTCAAATCAATCTAGAGGATTATTTGAGCACAAATTAAAATCCTGTCAGTCCAGATTTCATGTACATTTGCTCCCATCATGACTATTGTTATTAAATGAATCTGGCCAAAATAGCTGCAAATTGAAATTTTAGCTATACAAACATTTCTTGGAGGCAAAGCTGCTCTAGAAGGAGGAATAATCTTGTTGGTTGAGTTAAAACCTCAATGGGAGGAGCCAAAAAATGTTTTTCTGGTTAAGTAATGCAGATTGAATTCTAGTGAAAAAGGCAATAAGAGAGGAGAAAGCTCATTCTATAAAACCTGGCGCTCTTGCTACTAAAAAAAAAAGCAATCTAGCCATACTAAGTTATCTAATACTAAGTCTTTGCCGTATATATTTTTTATTTATATTTTGACCAACTAAAATTCTAATCTGCAAAATATCTGACATAACCTGTGGGACTTTTGTGCCAGCTATCCATCATATAAAACATGCAGCCACAGCTTCCACACCAACATTTTACGATAATATCACTTTATGGCAATGATGTAATAGTTTCAATTAATTTAACTATTTATTTTTTTCCTGACAGGTATCGCTCTCAGTGCCCTCCCCATGTATCTAGGAGAAATTTCCCCAAGACATGTCAGAGGCTCCATTGGCCAATTTAACGCCATCCTGATCTGCTTGGGAGTGTTCACTGGACAAGTGCTGGGGCTGCCCGAGCTGCTGGGACAGGTCAGTGCTGCTGGGGGTTTTCATGCACTCAACACTGCACACTGGATTTAAGGAGAAAACTACACTGCCTACTGGTATCAAGGGACACACTTAATATAATGAGTACTCATTTTATCCAAAAGAAATGTCCAGAAGTAGTTCAAACATTAGAGAGTTCTATGTATGGTAATCTGTTTCTCCCATCTTTCTTCTCACACTTGACAATAATGCAGAAATGCCAAATAAAATGAAGTAAAAAATATAATACAGTGGTACATACAAAGATTCCAGCTTGAGCTTGTCCGAGACTGGTGCTTGCACTTAATGATTTCACATCACTATTTAGCTGGCCAAATTATCAGGGCGGGCTGGCTGACAAGATTTT
>OMOV01087168.1:0-18800 GCA_900312565.1 Beryx splendens | reverse complement strand
GGTTGTTACTCCCCCAGGCAGCACAGCTGAGTGTGGGAGGGGCCTTCTCTCTCCAGCCTGGGTGTGAGTTCAGGCTCTCAGACTCCCATAGACAGAGCAGTCCGAGAAGGGAGGGTGTCTGAGTGTATGTGTGTGTGTGTGTTTGTGTGAGGAGAAGGAGAAACTTCCCTGACTTTTTCCTGCACAAGGCTTTTCTCCTTTGGATATGCTGGCTGTCCACTTCTCTTTGGGATCTAGCGAGGAGATATCTTGCCACAGCTGCTGTTGACAATGCAAGGAAGGGCTAATAAAGCGCCTAAGAAGGAGTTGGTCATTGAGTCTCCTCAGCAGTACAAGAGCTTGGCTGCAGCTGAGACTGAGGTAGACACAGTGCCACAGGTGGTGGTAAGTCACGGAAGAACTAGACATATGCCACTTTTTGGTTTATGTAAAAATATTTGAGTTTGAAAGCTGTTCTGATTTACAAGTACATAATGTCACTTATGTAATGCCATAAAGGTTAGCCACAGTCATAAAGTACTAAAGCAGGTGCTGTGAGCTTCTGTGCTGGTGATCTAATGCCTGAATGCCCAGTTCACTTTTTCTCATATCTTTGATTGTACACAACGGTGCCAACTCCCATTTAAAAGGGACTACACTAGCACCAGCAGAGAGGAACGTTGGACTTGACTGCAGCTAAACTACCTGAATGGTCGCAGCACACCGTTACATTTCCTAGAGTTTATGACCCGAACTGCCTTGTAAAAAGTTTTATTCGGCTCAAAAGTCAACCACAGTGACAGGGATAAAACCCTCCAGCGGGTTGAATTTTTCCAGTGGCTGGGTCTCTACTGAGCCATCTGAACAGTCAGTAGCAAAACATTTAATGTATCAGTGAGTAGAGACACTACACAGTGCCATTGTTTCAGCCTGTGAGAGGCTGCAGTGATGGGAGGAATGGGAGCCGCAGCAAAACAGCTGCTACAGCACCGAGGAGAGTTGAAGAGATTGCTTCAAACGTTTCTATTTTGTGCTCCTTCCGAGGATTCCTGTCAGTTTGTGGACTTAATTATACAGATGTTGGACAGATAGGTTGCATTGTGTTAGTATGATTGTCTTTCCTATTGCCATTCCTTTTGTCAAACTGATTTTTTTTCCTTCAAATCGACATAAAACAGTATTATGAGTCTACAAGGCCTAGAGTCAACAAGTGGTTTAATTAGCAATCTCCAAGAACTCACATGTTAGTTATGGGATTTAAAGCTGGGCAGCAACACAGGACTGAGCCCATTGACTGTGGTCAGCACTGTGGGCTGAGGGAATGACTGAGCTCCTGGTTATGAATGGTCATTTTCTTACCCAGTGCTTAGTGTGCTGCGTGGTTGGCCTTCTCTCGCCACTGACATAAGCATGTGGAGGAGCTCAGTGCTGCTGAGGATTGTGGGAGGGTATGGAGGGAGACAATAGATCAGATTATAGTCAGCAATGAGAGAGTGGGTTTAGCAATCCATCAATGGCGAGCAGAGGAAAGCATCCCTAATAATGGGGTCACACCTTTTAACGGCGAAATATCTGGATTTTTAAGCCTCTTTAATTGCGCTGAGTTTCTGAGTGCAGCAGCTCGAGCTTCGGCAGGTATGTGGGGCAGGAAAAGGGTTTTTCATGTGGTGATGTGGTGGAGTTACAAAATGCATGACTCTTCCTCAAATTTCATTTTGTTAAAGACTCTCATTGTTGTTGTTTTCTTCATCATTTTCCATCTTTCATCATTCACTCCTTTCACCTCTGACCTCCGCTATGTTCCACACACAAGGTGTTTGGGAATCCCCCCTGTTTATCAGCTTCTGTGTCGGTGTCGTTTGTCTCATGGCTTGGACGTGGCAGGTTAATAATGATCCTGAAGCAGTCGCGTGTTTATGATGTTCTTAAAGGCTTAGGCTCACATTTGATCTATTACAGGCTGTCATCGCTCTGCCGCGCCACACAACACACCCGCAACTCTGTGATCATAGTGATGTAGAGATTTTGCTTACTGGAGCAGGACACACACACACACACACACATACAGCTTATCTGTCTGGACTGTTATCTACCAGAAGTCTTTAATCATCTTTCCTTCCTGACTCACCTAGCCTGTCTGCCTACATCCTGTCTCTCTCTCTCCCTCATGGTAGAGACACCTCACTATGAGTCCTTTTAAGTGTGACTGGGTTGGGATGGGTACATTTTACATTTGTGTTGAAACCAGTTCTGAGTAAGCCATTGTTCATCTTAGGAATGGTTGATAATGTCCCAACCCGCTCCGACTGGCAGACATGGTGGCACCTTCTCTTGTCTGTTATCCGCTCCGTGTCGCTGCAACTGATACAAGAGCCAGTCCCATCCGTCCAGAGTGTGAGGTGCTCTTGCTCTGTTATTAACAAGGCTGCTGGCAACACACATTAAAGCGGGTCAGTATCCAAGACTCTCCCTCTGAGATCATGCTAGTATTATCAGCCCCAGATGTGGAGGCAACGTGCGAGCTGTGCAGTCACTCAGCCCTAAAGTGTGACGACGCTACACTGTTCACTTCACACTTCGCTATCTCCCTGGCTGCTAGATTCACACACACTTCAGCTCTAGATCCCTCGTCCTGTCAGCTGCAACTGCCGAGAGCCTGCACTCCATATAGCCGTGTATCTAATGCCCACTGTGTCTTTGCAGCCTGTGTGCGCTAGTGGATCAGTCAACATTATACAGCCATTATGCCGTGATGTAGGTCTGTAATCACTATCTGATAATGTAACCACATCTGCTCCTATGGATTAAAAACATTTACAGTATATATAGTCTTGTTTTGCTGTTTTTGCTACTGCATGTGATTAATGTACTCATGTCATGTTTTCATATTATTGAAGTAGAACAAAACGGGTACTCCCCCTCTGGAATGTAATACACATTCATCTCTGTGTAACCTTTTGCACTTATGTTGACAAGAATAACAACAAGGAGCCATTCTGTTTTCAATATAAACGAAAAGTAGATTATGGGATGTTCAGATGTTCAGATAACTTTAAATCCACGTTTCTCATGTCAACTAAAGATGAGGATGGAGGTTGGTTTGTTGTCTGCTGTATCGGATAACAGCGTATTTATTGTATGTGGTGTACATATTTGATTTGGAGTGAGATTTTTGTATTGTAGCAGTGCTATTTCCCTCATTGCCTTAACAGAGATGTGATGTGTGCTGGCTGTCACGGCGCGATGAGCTCATCATGTCCCTCCCAGTGCTGAGGCGGATGTATTCTCTATGGGCGGACGGAGCCCTCATAGGCCGTCATGGTGTATCTAACAGATAGCATATGTTAGTATAGGCCAAAGCTACAGTACAGCTAGATTTACTAAGATGCGGTTAGAGTCTATTCTGTCTATACCATCTTTTCTCTGCTTCTTCTCTGCTCCTGTGCGTAGTTATATGCTTCACTTATTGCATGCTGTTTGTCAACTTTGAACGCTTGGACTGGGAACGTTTCTGCTCTTTTGGTCCATAGTAGGCCAAATCATCTGACTATCGTCCCATCTAATGTTTAGCTTGTGGAGAGATAAAATCCTGCCTCGGGATGCCAGTCTATTGTTATTACATCTGTGGTGCATTTTCAGTGCTGTGCTGTGTCAAACCAGGCAGCTCGACCCAGGAGAGAACTGCACCGCTATCACTTCTCCCAGATTTCCCTCTTTGCTCTCGTTGAACGTGGCCTTCACTTTCCACACGCTGAATAGTTTCCATTTTCACTGCGGCACTAGTAAGCCTGGAGTTTCAGTGGAGGTGAGCTCCCTCCCTCCACCGCTGTGTCTCCCAGGATTAGGGAAGGGTTCAATTCACTTTCTATTCAGTCAATTTGCCAAAGTGGAAATTTTGGATGAAACAGATATAAAAGGTTTCTTATATCTGGTGTGTGAAATATATTGAAAATGAAGGCGCTATCATTCGTAAGCGAATTGTAGTCTCAGTTTATGTTTTGAACTGAATCGACCCCCACCCTGCTCAGGCTCTCTCTTTGTGGGTATCAGTATCCTCTTGGAAGCAAAGTTGTAGAGTATATCCATTCAGATTTCTAGGCGACCAGGGATACATCACTCTGTCATCCATATAAATCTCTTTTTATGTACAGTTTGTGTCCCTTGGTCAGTATCAGACTGCAGTGTATGTGTGTAACAGAGTGTCTTGTCTGTGTTCCCCAGGTGAAACCCAAGGTTATCGAGCCGTTGGACTATGAAAATGTGCTGGTGCAGAGGAAGACCCAGATCCTCAGTGATGTCCTCAGAGACATGCTGCAGTTCCCCCTGGAGGACTTCCAGGTGAGTTTCACACCAGCACCACCTCAGCCACAGACAACAGGGTTGTATTGGTAAGGAGTAAGTCAGGTTGTAGATTTATAAGTAACATGAAGATGGTGGTTCTGTGTAGCTCAATGGCTGGTAATAGCACTGCCATGATTGGGGATTTAATTCCCATTTGGGCCATTTATGTTAAAAATACTCCGGCACTTTGGATTAAAGTGTCCACTAAATGGTCTGTGTAAATGGCAAAGATAGAGATATTTCACCGTGCAACAGAAAGGCTTCTAGGTCATGAAAAGGTCTTTACGAGAATGTGCTCCATAACCATACAAGGTCATGCCTTTTAGTGTTATCTGCCCAGCATCATTAGTTCCCCTCCCACTTGCGTGTTTTCTTTGTTGTATTTGTTTGGCTTTTGCAGTCTTTCCCCTTGGCCCAGGCTCGGCCCGCGTTGTGAGTGCTGGGCGGGGTCGTTCGCAGACGCTTTCCTTTTGTTTACATCCCTCTATGCTGTAGCGAGAGAGGGGTCAAGGGCCGTCTGTTTAATTGGCTCATTCTGCCTCCTATGTTGTGACAGAGGAAGGGTTATCTCTAACCCCATTCTGCAGGACGTACGCTTGCGCAAACGTTCCACGTTGGGGATGGAAAATCTGAAATGGAAATCTGGCCCGGTGCTGGCGCTTCGGGAAGTGGGACCACTTTGAAAGATGTCCTTACCCACAGCAGCAGCGAGACGTACTGCGTATCCTCATATCCTCACATCTGACCCTGCCTCACTGTCTCACGGTCCAGAGGAAATTTCATAGAGACGGGGCTTTTATTGTTACAGCTTTCCCTCCACTGAGAGCTTTCTTTGTTTCACAGACCATGATGACTTTAACATCTTTCCTCCGAATGCCTGTGTCAGAGAGCAAGACAATATAAAGAAGTGTGATATTTTGTTGATTTATTCAACACATTAACTGGTCTCTCTCTGTCATATACTCTAATTATATACTCGTATGGAGTTTATATCGAATTTATAACATGACTGTGAAGTAGTTATTGATGCACATTAAAATGCTTCCTCTCACTGTATTTGGAGCAAAGAATCTGTAACCGGTTTCCAATCAGCACTCTCTCCACACTGTGCAAACTCTCCTTCATGAGAATGGAGGGGGGCTTTGAGGAGAAGAGAGGGAAAAGGAGTGTTGCTAACTTTGGGTTTGGCACCGGATTAAGCCCGGGGTTGTTAAAGGAGCTTGGCGATTGGTGAAGGCCTGGCAGCTGTGGGGTGCTCGGTGACGGCCAGGCAGCCTTTACTTTGTCTCCTCTTATATCACGCTGTTCCAGTGTGCCGCTCTGTCTGTGACATAACGGCTTTACGCACAAACAGTACGTTGTCAAGGGAATGACAGGTGATTCTGACTGAGGGGGAAAAAACCCCACTGAAGACACATTGACCGAACCTAACATCTGTTCAGGCCAGAGCTCTTGTTCAAGCAAGCTTTTAATCTGCTGTGTCAGGACCTTTCGATGTTGGGGAGGTACTGCTAGTGCTCGTTCACACAGAGAGACACTGCTAAGTGTATAGTGCTTGGTGATAAATCAAGGCTAGAGCAAGCAGAAAGAGCTCCTCTGACCACTGTACCTGTCTGTGAGTTGTTCTCAGTTGGTGTATAAATCCTTTTTTTGGCAGTTGCTCAGCAGCAGAAACTGCTATCAGGTCTCTACTTTGTCCTCTACCCCCACTGCTCAATCCAAAATCGTTTGTTGGAGCTTTTTTTTCTTTTTATCAAATTGTATCTCAGAGAACAGTGAGTTAACTGTTTAGGGGAAAACATGTGAAGCAGTGTTTATATTATCTCCATCTGGTTTTGATCAGAGAGCTCTTGGCACAAGGGAGTTGTGCGCAGGTCTCTCTCCCTGCTCTCTCTCTCTCCGTGTCTTCTGGGAAAATTTGTCCAGGATTACCGAGAGGAGGCCCTCCCCTTCACTCCCCGCCTCACTTCCAGGTGAACACCGGGCCTGTCGTAAAGCCTGCGGATTGGGGAAGACCTGTCGCTGACTTTACCTTCAGGAATGTTCTGACACTGTTCCTTTTCCTTTACTGCACCCGCTTCACAGTTGCCGGATGGTTTTGATAACACCACATGCTGTATCTCTTTAATATCAAGTTGACACCAGGAAATGTGAGGCGGTAATGTCCAGAAGCACACATGTAGAACTCAGCACAGTGTCTGGGTCCAAGCTAGGTTCCGGATGGAGAATAGTATTACCAATAAAATGACCGAATGTCAATGTGCAGCTGCATCCCATGCTCCTCTTGTGCTCTTTTCTCCGGAGGATCCCATGGTTCTCCCTGGCGACTCGTAGCCCAATTAAATGCTTCCTGCTGCCCACTTCCCGGCTCCCTTTTACCTCCATGCCTGTTTGTTTCTGCTGCTTAGATTGCAGAGATTACCATCTCCCTGCAGGAAACCTGGCCAGTGGAGAGGAAGGGGAGACCTCAGGTTCACAAATACGAGCTCGGTATTGTATTTGTTATAGTTGACACGGCCGGCGCTCAGGCTAACACCAAATGCAAGGTCGCTCAGCGGAACTGGGGAGCAAAGAGAAAGAAGCCAGTTTCCTGCTTCAACCTGTGTCTCTATTTCTAATATCAATAAACATATAGACACATTACTGCAGTGAAATGATGTTTTTGTCATTCCTAAACCTAATCAGTTCCCTTGAAACGGCCCTGAACCTAGACCATATAAACTGATGTTGTCCCTTCACCCAGGCTCCACATTGAACCCTGCTTCTAATTTCTTGTGCTTGATGTCAGTGCTTGGCAAGCATCTACATGTATAGATGTTAGGTAAGTTACTGGAAATTTCGATGAAGCCATTGTTGAGCTGCACATGTCTGAAGTGTGGTAGTATGCTATAGGGGCCGGTTTATGGCCCTGCTGCATTACTTTACCTCTCCTGTGCTTGAGCCCAACCTTACTGCAGATAGTATTTTAGCATCATATGCCATCGGTAAGATGCATCTAAGGAGGTTTTATATACCTCTCTTTAGTAGGGGAATCCACTTTAATGGTGTCTTAAGATGGTAATGTATATAATGTATATAAACTATAACAATGGATTGTACAATATATATTAATAACAAACATTAGATGCTTTATTAGCATGATTTCATGATAAAAAATAAAGAGGAGTTCTCTTTATTCCATGTACTTGATGTTTGCGAGGAATTGTTGGTAGTGTTATGTAGGGAAACTCCTTGGGATTGGCTACTTGTGTTCCCGTTCCTACAGTAGCTATAGCTGAGATAGGGCAAACTTGTTCTGGATTTTGTAATATGTGGGGGTTGTAAGCACATTGGGTTGACTATCTGATGCAGTGAGCACTTGAAGAATGTAGCGATGGACGGTTTGGTTTTCTGTTTCTTCACGTATAGTCACTGGTGAAAAATACCACAGCTTTGACTGGTTAAATCTGCAAGACTATAAATTAATGACAATATAACATATTTCTACTGAAAACACTGTTGCCTCAATGAAGGTGTTGATAAAAGATTAGAGATGTTGTCTGTGTCCATACCAGACATAGAAAACGCCCACAGTTGTTAGATGGTCACAGGTAACAAGCATTTAACCAGCACTGAGCTAGTATTCGCATGTGTCTTTTACCATTGTCTGCTGAACTGTCTGCACTCTCTTAGTGGCTGTATTTATTTTATTTTTCCATCCCTGCCAGCAAGGATTACATTCGGTCAAATGTGCTTAGTTTTACAGGGTCAGAAATTAATCCTCCCAAGACCTGGCGGTGATCTTGTTGCTCATTTCACTCTTTTACTAAGAGCAAGTTTAAACGTTGCTGCAGCTTTCAGAGCGCCACTTGGAAAAAAAAAGGCTCTATATAATAGCTAAAACAGACCTGTTGGTTGAGTTGTCCAGGAATGAACCGGTGAGATTTACTGCTGTCTTGAATTGCTTATTTCACTTTTGGACCATTGGTCTAATCTTAAAATATACTTTACTGGAAGTCAGGTACCACTGTGGCATCTCCATTATGATTTACTGCTGCTGCTGAGTTTTTTTAAATGGATGTGACTCAAGTGTGGAATTTGAGGTTTGTTATTGTTTAGTTATTTTTTTGCTGCAATTTGCAAGTCCTCTCTGCTGTGGGGCGTGAGGTGCTATTTGTGTTCTGCTTCCTGCAAGTGAAATTCTTGTAAAGAAAAATCCCCAGGGAGTTGAATGTCGGAAGAGAGCTCCAAAACACTTATTTTAACAGTTATCAGGAGGAATCTCCGTCTTAATGAGATATTGTATGTCAAACACGGCTCGAAACTAGATTACACTCCTAACTGGGAGGAACTTGTCATAGTGAGTGAAGAACAACAGTAGGTGCTTAAAATAATATTTGTAGTTCTTGAATCATCCCACATACTGGATCAAGAACATAGAATTTCTAGAATAGTCTCACTGATAAGTCAGTTATGTTTTCACAATGGGAAAGCTGTCCTATCAGTGAAAGTTACTGAGATATTCTGGTGAATGAAATGCCTTAATAAAGGAAAAGATGTACAAAACCCCAAGAGCATACACTTTATATGCTTGATTATGTGTTTTTAAATAAAGCCAGGTAACAGCAAAGCCTTGAGCTTTGAATCCCGTCTGTGAACTTGCTGTGTGCCTCGAGTGCAGACCGGAGCTTTTGGTCGTTAAAGAAAGGCTTAAAGGAAGGATTAGAGGTGCTGAGATACTGATTCCTCCAAGAGCCTCTGTACACCGGTGGCAGAGAGCCAGACTCTGGGTGTGTCCGTGGGTCCTGCAGTTTGACAATATGGATGAGCATCCTGCCTCCCTCACACTCTGCCCCTTTGAACCCTCAGAAAGACTTCAGCCCATTCTCCAGCGCAGAATAATATTTAGAGGAACACTCAGTGCAATCATGTCCAGCTGAGGCCACATACTGTAGTAGTGCTGGGAAAAGGTGTCGAGTTTGAGAGATGCCTTCCACATTTTGTTTTCATTTCGCTTTCAGCGTCGATCATGATTTGCTGTCAGCTGTAACTTCCCTGTGCTTTATGTGCTTTAATTTTTCCATAAACTCTCACTTTGTTTCACAGATTTCCACGTTGAGACGCCAAGGAAGAACCCTCTACCCTACAGTGCCTGAAAATGCAGAGAAGGAGGCCCAGAGTCTGTTTGTCCAAGAGGTAGGCTCCCACTTCAGAGCAATAAAAGCTGCACCTTTGACCTGAGCATTCAGTGGTTTTACAGACGCTAAGGTCAAGTCGAGTCGAGTCAAGGTCATCTTTATTGTCTCAGAGAGAGAAAATTGTTGTGCAGTTGGGCATAAACACTCAAAAACCATACATCAGCACATTTACAAAACATAAAAACAAGTGAATAAGTAAAAAATATAGTGAATAAGTGAAAACACTACAAAAAGATTAAAAACTGGCCATTCAAGTGTAGAATTAAGCACACAGATTGCAGTAGTTTTAATCTTATGAAGTCTATAGCAAGAACCTGATGGCAGTAACTGGAAAGTCTGGTCCAAAAAACTGACAGAGAAAATGGATCTGGATCTGGCTATGTGCTGCTGATGATGACAGGTGATATGACTTGCAGTTGCACACACACACACACATATTGACATGCTGCAGTATAGAGACATTCATGTGAGTCATCATGCAGGTTGTGACCTGGCAGACCGCAGCAGATCACGAGGCGTGGAAATGTTTGTTCAATGCGTCCAACTAAACAGAGCTTCCGTCTCACTTAGTGTACACTTTGTGACACAATGGGGTTGTATTGTTGAGTAACTGGCAACTGGGCTAAAACAGCTCATTATCGGAGGCTGTTCAGTCAACTGGACAATTTCTACTATATTTCTTTCAGTAACATCTATTTATACCAGGGGACTAAGACATGATAAAGTGCAATTATTTCCACAATCCACAGGCCTATCAAACTTCTGGTATTTTTCTCCAGACGTTTGTTTATAATGCCTGTCTGTGCTGAGTCTTGAAAATGTCTGATTTTGCTTTGTGGTCTTCAAATAGTTGAACTGCGGTATTGATGCTTGTCAGTATGATCATTTGTCTGGTCAAACATCTAAACTTGGGAATTATTTCCACTCAGTGTGGAGTATTGCTGTGTGCGGCCAAATGTGTTTCCCCTAACCTGCCCAGTATTTTAATGTCCGGCCCCTGCACACTGCTCTCACTGTCTTTTTAAGCCAGAGGCCAACTGGCTGCTCACAGTTCACCTTCCAGGTCAACGGTCAGCGTTTAGGGGAGTCCCGTCTTAAATCATAAAGATACAAATCCTCATGGTCAGGTGTCGTGTGACATCACCAGGACAGCTGTGGAGATCGACCCAGCAAGAGCCTCTCTGTTTCCTATCGCTCTCCCGATCAGGTTGCATTCGGACTCCCTGTCGGAGCGTTTCTTGTAAACGGCACGCATTTCTGTATAATAGATACCAGTGTGCTGTTCCTATCACCGCTGACTAACAATGAACAGATGTCTCCTTTCCAAACGGGGGAGACAGGGATATACTCCCTCCCAGTTTATGCTGGTGAACTTATGTGGTCAGTGCAAGTGTGCGCACTCGCCTTAAACAGCTTTTTCTTCAATGACTATGGCTTGTTGTATCTGAAAGATGGTCTTTCAGGATTCCACTGTGTAGAGTCCACAATTAAGTGCTCAAAACAGCTATTTTTTAATGTGATTTTGCTTCATTGTGATTCATGTCACGCATGCTGTAAGAAAATATTTCAGGCTCCACTACATGTCAGCACAAATCAACACTGTTTTGTAACTAAAACCTGTGGGAGGTTTTAATTTCTGTCAGCTATCTGTTCAAATATGAACCGTCCCTTTGAGGGTTCCTTTTCTTCCTCTTCCTGCAGACGCTCGAACCTGATTGGATAGAGAGAAGAGGATTATGAGACTGTAAGGCTGTCTTAGAGTAGAGAACCTTACATTATATTATACCACAGCCCCACGCTACTGTACAGTATAGGGATGACGCATGTTATAGACCTGTTTAGAGAGCGGTTTGTAATTCATTGATTCCCCTTGTGTTTTCTCAGTGCATTAAGACCTACAACTCCGACTGGCACGTCGTCAACTACAAGTATGAGGACTATTCTGGGGACTTTAGACAACTTCCAAAGTAAGTCGGCCGTAAACAATCACAACCCTATCTGCACTGAGGTAATGCGGTGGCGTGTTATGACATCCTTCTGCTGGTGGGCAAGTAAGAACAGCTACCAGGTGTAATGCCTGGATGCCAGAGATTTCAAAGTAAAACACACGTGCGACCACACAATCACACAAAATATCTTCAGTGCTGTCAGTTTGCCCTTGTCACCTTTGTTCATAGCCTACTCTTGGAAAGGTGTTGTCATCACTTAATTAAGAAGAAACACGGGGGGAGTTTTTTCACTACAACAATAGAGTGTTTCCTATTTACGTCACACTAAATATTCCTTGATTTCTGCCCGTGTGGAAACCACCCTCGCTGTCGGGAGACTGTCATCGGCTCCAGCCTGTTCCCTGAAGAGTATCAGTTGTACTGTCAGTATGTTGGAATAACCTTGAGATGACAGTAACACTGAAACTTTTTGTCGCATTTCTCGGGAAGTTTCTGGAAGCTCCTAAGGAAGTTAAAACAATACACGGTGGTGTGGTTTCCCTGTTTAAATGTCCACGCCATTTCCAGTTATAGTGATATTTACCTTTGGCTCATGTTCATTTTCCAGCTTGTGCACACTGTGACACGTCGACGAACAGTCATGTGCTGATATTAACTACTCCTGGAATTTGCATTACCACTGGCTTTCTGGCTTTTTTCCTCACTCTATAAAGATAATTGCAAAATATGCAAAATGCCTTATTAAAAAAGATGACATAAACATGAGGAAAAGAAAAAGCATTATCTCAGTCACCCCACTTTAGACCACATGTGTTAAAAAGATTTTCAGTGACGAAAGCCAAATGAAAGCAAATGAGTAACATCACCATGGATATCTAGGACAGCCAGTATTGGTTCATTACTGTTAATATGTGAATCCACATGGGAAAATGCTCACCAAAAGAAAATTTTCCTGTATCACCCTGCAACCAAATAGCACTGGCTGAAACTTTGACTCTTTAATGATGGAAACCTGACTTGGTTTTTGTAAACCAATTATCAAAGTGCCATTTATTTATGTTTTTACTTAGTCGTTTATCTGATGATGACTGGGGGAGTACTCTGTAATCTGTAGTCCTTTATTAACTTTGTTATTGAGTGTTGTTGTTGTCATCTCTTTATACATAGACGCCTCTTAATGGGAATTAATTGTATTTTTACAGCAAAGTGTCCCGGCCGGAGAAACTGGCTGTCCATGTGTTTGAAGTGGATGAGGATGTGGACAAAGATGAGGTAAGTAACTTTAAATCCAGCTGTGCTTCATCACCAGTCGCTAACAGTAGGTAGAATAAATCTCTAATGACTTTTTCATCATTTGGGATTCAAGACAGAATAATGAACTTGTTGCAGTGTTCATCTCACACCTGAGGAATCCCTTTTCCAGATTACATTTTCACTCAGAATCATCAAATCTTCCTAAGAGAAACCCAGGCCTTTAAAACTTGCAGACAACTAAACTAAAGTAGCTTATTCCAGTCATAATTTTTGCCCGGGGGGGAATGGATTTTGCTTTCCTGTTTTCATTACAGTTATTAAAGAGATGAAGGCATTTTTGTCTTAATAGCTCATTTTAATGCAAAGGATTAAGTGCAATTAGGCCTAAAGACTTTGTTGCTGGCACATCGCCTCAAAAGGTTCTGGGTTCCTCCCCTTTTTTCTCATGATGAAGTGCTCAAGGCTCCAGGCATCAACATTTGGATCTGTTCCTCCTCTGCTAATTTATGTAATTTTGTGACTGACCGGGTGTGTATGTGTGAACTGGGTAAATTAGTATTTGTTGGTTTTGGAATGGCTTGTGGGAGCGCACAACAAAGAGGATAGAAACTTAACTTTGATGGGAGGTTTTTCCGGCTGAGAGTCTTCAAAGCAACAAAGAGGATGATAAGCTGTGGATGATACTGTTGTTACCTAACAGGCTACAAGGTCATGTTGCCTGATGAGATGTATGATGATGAAAGTTGACAGGACCAGCCCTCTTCACATGCGATGTCAAACTGCGCCCCCTATAGGCAATAAAGTATTTGCTGAGATGGGGGTTCAGAGCAAGCAAGAGCAAAAATATTTCTCTTCCCTCTAACTGCGTGTTGTTTAATGCAGCTGTGATTGAGGAAAGAGCTTTCTTTAGAGCATGAGGCCGTGCCAGGTCGTCCTGGGTCAGGGCCTTGTCCTGCTCAGCCTCACAGTCCACCTCCCATCTGACAGGAGAAGGGCGTTTCATCAGAGCTAATGACACGATCCTGCCCAAATCACCCTTCACTCACCCTGTACCTCTCTCTCTCTCTCTCTCTGGCCTCCATCACTCCACAGCACTCTCTACAAGATATCGAGGTTGCCTGTGCAGACGAAAGAAAAGGAATTGAACTCTTCCCCCAAAATCCCCAGAATAAATCATTTAGTGTAACGCTGGAAAGTTTAAACACTACCTAATAGCACAAGCAGTTGATTGTGTGTTTTGGATCACGTGCGATATGGCTAGTCTTCCCTCCATCTGACTGTAGTTTAGCAATGCAACAGTTTGGTTTGTTTTTTTCTGCTGTTTCCTGACAAAATGTTGTGCAGCAAATTAGAGTTCAGAGAGAGCAAACCCAGTGATTTGTCTGCCTCTCTGGGGAACGGTGAATATTGTCTAGACATTGATGAGAAGAAGCAGGCCATGAACCTTTCCAGATGCTTCTCAGATCGCTCCCCAAGACATGCTGAAAATATTCTAAATGCTGCCAACACTTTTACTGTATGAGTGAAGGAAAAGAATCGACGCTAGAATGTGACATCTTGAATGTTCATTCGCTGTTGTCGGAGTGTAAAAGTGTCTGGGATGCAGTTCCTCGCTGTAGTCCTTCAGAGACGGGCCGCATAACCGCTCATGACACCTCCTCTGTTCATGCACAGCTGATCTAAAGCAGGGCAGGGCTGCAGAGTTTGTGCCCCATCTCCTCTTCCGTCACCTAATTGGTTTATTGACACAGATCAGTGTAGCCAGTGGATCAGAGATGGCAGCCATGTGTTTGTTCATGTGTGATCTCTGCCAGAGGTGATCTCACGCTACCCGCCTTAGACGTGAGGGACGATAGGGTTGACTTGGTCGTGGATATTTATTTGAGTTCATGGTCATAGTTTGTTGAATGTTCCTCTGCCTGCTTGTTTGGGCTTTGATAGACGTACAACATGCTGGGCTCCAAGTCATATCAAACCACAGGATCGAGGGCCTTGTGATGTGCAGAGTTAGGCAAGGTTTTGGCACGTCATTTAGTCTAGTAGAGTCTTCTTAAAACAAAAGGGTTGAGATGATTTCACTTGTTTCCAATTCAAGAATTTCCTTAGATCAAGTGACACTATCTTGATACTGGCAGAGTGATTTGCCTTATTTCAATATATGAGTGAAAATAAGTGAAATTCTCTCACCCCATTGGTAGATTTCACTTGATATATGAAAAAACAGATTTAAGGAATCGATGGATAAAATAACTAAATGACCTGTTAAGATGGAAGTTTTTTGCAATATGTATAATACGAGTGTGTTTCGAACATGTCTGATCTCATGTGTTTGTCTCCTGCAGGACACGGCCTCCCTGGGTTCCCAGAAAGGCGGGATCACCAAGCATGGCTGGCTGTACAAAGGCAACATGAACAGTGCCATCAGTGTCACCATGAGGGTGAGCCAGTGGTGATGTTAACATAAGTGTACAAACGACTAAAATTACTGAATACATCCTGCGTACCAATTATGTGGTAATGGTGAGGAATTTTGTGTCCACACACTAACAGGAGGATGTAGATTTCTGCTTCCAAGCAATGTTTCCTGAAATTATTATCTAAACTTTGCCTTTTATTTTATTTTCCTCTCACCGTTTCAGTCTTTCAAGAGGAGGTATTTCCACCTAACCCAGCTGGGGGACGGCTCTTACAATTTAAACTTCTACAAGGATGAGAAGATCTCCAAAGAACCCAAAGGAACCATTTTCCTGGACTCCTGCATGGGTGTGGTTCAGGTACAGTCTGAAATCCTCCTTTGAACTCTGAGCTCTGGCAGAATGGCAGTGATTTTTATACTGTATAGCCAACTTACCTACTCCTACGCCAAACGGGATATCCATGTTGGCTCAGTAGTAGCCTTGTTGCTTGGGGAGCTCAGGGTCTTGGGTTCACGCCTGGATCCCCACCGGACGTTAAAATACTAACATTTACCAGGAATAAGCTGAGTCTACGGACATACCTAGCTACTTTCTCTCCACAGTACTTCTTCCTTAAAATGTATTTTCCAGCATGCAGGGCAGAATTGGATGTGACAACACAAATTGCACTGGCAGTGTCAGACTGCTGCTGAAATGTTTTTCCCTGTATCTGTGCGACCCTGTCTTCTTGTCCATCGCCCTGAAACCTGAGCTCTCACTTCCCTCTTCCGCCTCCCCTCCCCAAGGTCATCCTTTACTGCTGACTCTCAGCTGCCGAAACAAGGTGAACACTGACGTCACGCCGCTGTGCACTTCGCAGCAGCCTCACAATCAATACCACATGCTGGCAGATGCGTGTGTAGCCCAAGACATTATCTGTCAGTCATGCAAATAGACGGAAAGGTCCTGTTTGGTTTTTTATACTGATCGAGCCACTCAGCTGGCATTCATCAGATATCGTGATGGAAGCGGTGACGAGAATGGAGGTTGAGCGTTTGGCCAGGACTGCCGGGGGTGAATTTAGTCTTGGAATGGCTTAGGGGGTTTGGAGGTTTCAGTCCAGTCAGATGAGAGACAAAAACAGATTGCCTTTTTTCTCCTCAGGGTCCATTCTTTAAAGAGGAGAGGATGTTCCTGTGTGTGATGCGACTTTGAGCTTCACAAGCAGCTTTTTTTTGCGCCATTCTGTCATTAGTCTCTGGCAGGAGATACTCTATTATCCCTTGATTATAATACAGAGCCTTTACTTTTATCTAATTTTTAAATGCTGTGTTGGCGTTGGTAAGACTACTGCTAATTAGCCCTAAAGTCGGTCAACACCATTGCGCGGTTATATCATAGTTGTGTGTGTTCTGCTCTGTTGAGTTGCCACATTACACGTAAAAGATAATATGAGTTAAAGTCTGAACCGCAGCAACTGCTCCAGGTGTGGATCTGCAGATGTTTAACTCTGCTGTGGTAATGACATGTGCAGTGATGTCACACGCCGCCTCAAGCTGCTGTAGCACACTCTGTCCTTTGTGTGTTTGAGCGTATATTGGCTTTGTAACAAACACACAAAAGCAATTACCACATGCTAATTCTATCTGTATTTCCCTCTGTTTCTGTCTTTCACACACACACACACACACACACGCACACACACACACACATACACACACACGCGCCCTGAATTGCTCTACCTGCCGTCTGTGTCCAGCCTGCACTCACTCCTCTCCCTCTGCTCACATTTTCCATGACTGTTGAAATGCAATCGGAGGGAGCATCTAACCTCTAGCCCTATCTTCGTTCCTCTCCCTCCTCTGCCATATTTGATGAATTTGCACAGCTGCAGTCCCAGCAGGTTAAGCAAGAGTGTAAGGGCTCACAAATGTAAACGGATGAATGTAGCTCGGGTAGAGTTGGGCTGGTGGTTATGCCCTCCTGTATCTGAAACCACATGCGCGTCCCCGTTGGCCTACTATAGGATCGAATCCCACCAGAGTTTCCCCCTCTACTTTCTCACTGAGGATCTGAGAAATGATGCTATTCAGGGAATTAAGACAGGTCTTCCTATCTGTCAGAAGATTAGAATAACTCTGTCGATCAAGACTCCAGCTTTATTTCTGACCCAAACACCCCCTCTCGTCCTCCCCGCAAAAAAACAAAACTCATGTTTACTCAGCAAGCCTTGAGATAATGACTCTCCCTCCCAATTACTCCCACTCTGCTGTTTCAACAGTTCAGCCAGGCTATAGCGATAACTGCGGCATAACAATCCACTGACTGCTGACAATAATAATGAGACGACTTCCCCGTCCCTATGAAGAAATACCGCTTGGATGTTTTATTGAAATCTATAAGCGACAAACCTCGGCAGTGTCGCAGCAGTGGCTGAATCAGCAGCTGTAGAGGTTTATGAATGGGCTGTAATAGAGATAAAGCCCAAATGGGAGAGTGACATCACTCTCCCTGGCTGGTTTGGAGGCCATAGTTCAACTCCGCAGCTCCGGCCCGGTGCTGTTGACTCCGCTCAGCTCAGCAGCCCCACGTCTCTTTAGAAAAATCTCTGCTCCAGTCCTGGCAGAGCTGGAGGTTTTGTTTCGCATATGGAAATACTCTCTCCCTCCACAACTCGCTTTCTCCATTCGCTCTCTGTGGCAGTAAAACTACGTCTGGGTCTAGCTGCCCACCCCAAAACAATGACAGACTTTTTGTAGATTTTTATTAGCTAAATAATGGAATTTTGAGTACAGGATATTGGGATTGAATATTTACTGTATGTACACCCATCCATTTTGCAAATTCATGTTTTTGTAGGCTCAAAGGGCTTTTATGACAGTTACTTACTTTAGGAGAACTGCCACACACGCAGAAAGATGCAGAAAAGGAGGAAGAAAGGCAGTAGGCTACTAAGAAAGGCAAACAGCTTCCGCATACTTCATCAAAGCAAAAAAAAACAAAAAAACATTTTTGACCCCAAAAACATGACAAATTGAAATGTACAATTTCCAGTAATTTCCAATAAAGCCCTCATAGGAAATCCTTGAAACAAATCATAAAACGAAGCATCTACTGCCTTCTGGCGAGTTAGATGTTAACTTTGGAGAGTGACATGGAACATTCTTTCAGCCCCTGCCATGTTCACAGTTGGGCATTTGCTTTTCAAATGTGAAAAACTAAACTTAGTCAATCAATCATTCAGTATGAAGCCGTAACACACACTTGGCCCGCGTGTAACCTCCCACTTTTCAATAACAAAAGTCTCTGTGCTGTCTAGTACTTCTGTACTTTTGAATTGTTTTCATGTTCAGAGTGTGGTCCCGTTATTGCGGACAACTCTTGACCTTTCATAAAATTCATATTGCTTTTTCTAACTCCCTCACTGAAATCCAGTACGACCTCAAACAGCGGTGCTTTCACTGAGTCCTCTCTCCTCCTCTTCTTATCTAATCTCCTCTGTTTCTGCGGTGTCTTTTGCTGCAGAACAACAAGGTTCGGCGGTTCGCGTTCGAGCTGAAGATGCAGGATAAGAGCACCTACCTGCTGGCTGCTGACAGTGAAGGAGAGATGGAGGAGTGGATCAACACGCTCAACAAGATCCTGCACAGCAGCTTTGAGATCGCCATGCAGGAGAAGAGGAATGGAGACATTCATGATGGTGT
>OMOV01087157.1:5888-19262 GCA_900312565.1 Beryx splendens | reverse complement strand
ACTCTCTTGTTCCCTCTCTCTCTCTCTCGCTCTCTCTCTCTCGCTCTCTCTCTCTCTCTCTCTCTCTCTCTCTCTCGCTCTCTCTCTCTCGCTCTCTATCTTTCTTTCTGTCGGCCTCTCTCTCCCTCCTCAGCTCCCTCCCTCCATCTCTGGTTCCTTATATCACCACTTTGCCCAGCCAGTATGGATGTAGACAGAGATAGACACATGCAGGGAGTCCGGCCGCCCTGGTTAGCATCGGGCTCCAGTCCATGACAGCAGATTTCTATAAGAGTTGACAATGGAACCAGGAATGAGAATAATGCTGTTTGCCAGCTTAGAAATTCAGCCTGTCACAGTAGACCACTTGCCATGCCGGGAGTGTTCCATGGGCTGAGGTGGACAAGGAAGCGCCATTTCAAATGCATCTGTGTTTTTCTCTTCCACCACTACCTGATGACTGGAACCAATCCCTGCAGATTAAAAGGATTCTAGCAATTTCAGAGGTAATCATTACCTGATAGGCAAAAGGATCTCTCCAACACTCACATAGACAACCTGAATTTAGATTATTCCGTATGCACTCAGAATAGTCCAAACCTTTCAAACATTGCCCGGTATGAAGTCCTGTTCAGTCGCATCATGTTTGAGGGAAAGCAAGTGACATGTGCAGTTTGTTTTAAGTGATAAATATTCAAAAACTGAGGAAGCAATAAAAGCGAAAGCAGAATGAATTAATATAATGGAGCGCTATAGCCCTTACAGCAATGTCACATGTGAAAACCCACATGTGAATCCAAAGCACACGTGCTTTTTGGACACATGTTGGTTTTCATATGTGAACAGTTTTCTTTCAAACTATTCTAACATCACCTGGCAGTTTTTACTTGATGAATTTCCAATTCATAGGTGAAACAGTTTTCCATGTGAATATTTTCACCCACAATTTCACATGACAATATTTGTATCACATGTGAAAACTTAATTTCACATGCAAAGACACAGTTCACAGGTGAAAACTTAATTTTCACATGGGAAAAACAACATATCTCCCAAAAGCATGTGATTTGAATTTGCATGTTGGTTTTCACATGATTTTTATTTCCCAGTTGAACTTACAGCAGTTTGTTGGTCAAGGCAGCCCACCCAACATGCAACATGTATTTTTGTATTTTTTTAATAGTCAACAAAAAACACAGTTTTATTGTACAATACTGTACACACAAGCTGAGAACGCAAGCTTTTCAACACACTGGAGGAATCAGTTGCTTTTATTCATAGCTGAAAGCAAAGGTAGCACCATGCATCTCTCCACTGACAATCACTGGGAGAGAATGAATCAGATTTATTTGTTTGTTTTTTTCCCTTCCTTGCTTGCTTACTCATTTGCAAAGTCACTTACAGTTGAGGTAACCCAATGAATATGTGATTACTGAACGTTTTTGTGCATACAAGGTTTCAGAGACACTCATACTCAATGCTGCTGTGGAGCAGAGGCTGAACGCTCATCTCCCTGTAAGAGTCTCACGGTTATGGCGTTGTTTAGGTCATTAGGACGAGTTATTGATCTGTACCCGTTTAATATGAAACCATTTGGAGAAAGCTTGTTTTCAGTCAGAAAATTATTAGCTATTATTCCAGATTTATAGATTCTGACTCTGAAATTGTATACACTGTATGCAGAATTAACACCCCTTGTCTGTAATTTTCTAGGCATATCTATAGGCCTACCTGTTCTAGGTTTACTGTATCTGTATTTCATAAGATAAACTTTTTGACTCTGTTTGTACATGTGTAGTAATATCTAGTTTTGTATCTGATGTAAAGGAAAGTTAAATGCCCACAAACACTCCCATTTATATTGCGATAACTTGGTAAATGTATAAAGTGTCTTTTTTTTTTACCAGCACATTTGCATGGGAGACACAATTCCTCCCTTTATGCTGCATCTCCTCTCTTTCTATAATTAATGTATCTGGCATCAGTGATGCTGAAAATATTGAAAAGCTTGTTTTTGAATGAAACTGTCAGTAATCAGGGCATTGTGTGATAATGAGTTTTTAAACGGCAGTTTCCCTAGAAAGACGTGAAGTTAACACATGAAAGCGTCACTACGGAATTGAAAGCTTGGCATTGGCAGTAGCGTGTAGATTCAGAGTTGTTGCAGATGGCTTGACCTTTTTAATCCACACTCTTTGCTCGCAAATGTAGATTACCATTTGAACATCAAGATATACAGCGTTTGGCAATTTGCGGACTGCCTGTTGTTTGCTGACTTGGGGATTGGCAGAGACCAAACCCTTTTCAGGCGTTGACCTGGATTCAGGCTGAGCTGTGAAAGAATCAGAACGGAGCTTCCCTGTTGCGAGTGTACTGTACCGATGCTCCAGCCTCAATTTCAGCTTATTTTTGTCAGTTGCACCCTGCCACTGCTCATTTTCCAGGGACAGTTATACAAAATTCCCCGTTGTTTTATATCCACAACATTTTTTTTCTTAAGTCTTTGATTGATATCTCCCAGTATTTAATATTAAGTTGCATTTGTTTTATTGTCATTTGTCTTCGAATAATTGTTGGTCTATAACACAGCATGTTTTGAACGACAGAAGGAATGAATCAAAGATTAAGGGTCTGTTCTGTCCAGAATGGGAATTGTTACATAGTGTCAAGAAATAGACAATCATTTTCGGTATCATAAACCAGAACATAAACACAGTACTAAGTCTGAGAGCTAGCCATGAAAAATTTTAATCAGCATACAAATCTGGTTTTCATTTGATGTATCAGAGGGGCTGTGTGAGGATGTCCATGGCAACCTCGTTCTCAGACTCAGCACATAACCCTTCAGAAACAGTCTCTCACACAGAATGATCTATGTATGGAAATAAAAGAAAACAGTGTGAAGCTTGTACATTATGCATTGTACTTGTGGTACTGTACTCCTCAGTGAATTAGATCTCCGGTGATTAGCTCAGGATATTATCACAAAGCTTGATGTATTCAATGCACATTGATAATAGCATGTAACATGAGGTGAGGCAGACACAATGCTTTTCACCTGCCATGCAATTGCTGAGCAACAGAACTGCGGCGTTCTTGAACCGTAAGAGGCACTGACAGAGCGCTATACTAAACATGAGGGAACTTCGTAGATGTTTTCATGGGAAGACTGTGATAACATGTCTGTCAGGAGATCCTGATAAGTAAGATAATGGTGAGGATTGTTGTACAAATGAGCAGGAAATTGAGTTTTCCCTGAGGTGATCCCTGCACCCTCCAGATAAGGCCCTGTTGAAGCGTTACAATAATGAGCGCGGGGGATTGTAATATTGACTGACTGAAAGAGCATAATCTAATGTACAGTATGCTCACCCTGTTCAGGATTTATGTTGTGTGCTTGTGTGGTGAGATCTATATTAAAAAGGTAAAGCTTGCCAAATTGGCGTCATTGCAGCGTTAAATAGGCATTGCGGCAATGAACTAACCGATGCTCTTCCAAGTTCTCCTCCACAGACAGCTTGTACCATCCCTTTCCAAACCCACCACAACTGGGATATGTAGTTTTATTTCATAATTCAAGGATGGCTGAATTGTTATGATCTGGCTTCATTAAAATTCATGAGTGCGGCTAAAGTCAGGAAGCACTATGAGAACACAGAAACCCTTGAAGTGACCACAGGGATAGCTGTCAATTCTTTGACCAAACATGCTGCTTGATGAATTATTTATTGTTAGTTATTTATTTATTTTATGATGCTTTCTATTCTATCACACGGGTCAGTTAAGACCAAGATGTTACGTGATCCTTTCCATTGCCTTGAAAGACTTGACAACTGACTGCCCTTGTCTATTAGCATCATATAAGCAGAGATAATAGTGTCTCTGACAGGTTAGGAAGGGTATGTATGTATGTGTGCATGTGTGTTGCTTCAGATATGGGTGTTATTCTCTTACATTATGGTGTTATTCTCTTAGGAGCAAGACCTCCTGCATTGTAATTCCTACCAATATAAGCAGCATTTTTTTTGTCGCGTTAAAACAGATGGCAGATCATTTCAAATCTCATTCCACTGGCGGATATCAATAAGAAGAATGGCTTCCAAACCTGCTCTGACCTTTGTCATGGTGGTGCATGTCATGTGAAAAATTGAGATCAGCCAAGTGACATTTTTCAAATCAGCAGAAAGGGAGGTTAAAGCCCTCATCTGATGTGCCAATCATAGCTCTGCTCATTCCCGTTGCTGCATGCACACAAATCACACCAAGCCATGGAGGAAAACACACACAACATACCAGACATGCTATTTATCCAGAAAGGCAACAGATCGTTCACTGACTCGAAGTCGTCATTGCAGTAAGCTGCCTCTGTTTTTCTCTCCATTCCTCCCCACACTCTCTGCCTTTATTGACCGCTGTTCGAGAAAACGTGTCTGTGGCTCAAATGCTGTGATAAGAATCTGGGCAGCTTTCGCCAACCCTTGTGCGTCAGTGGGGGCAGGAATTGATTTTGGACACTAAATTGGGTCATTTTTATCATGGGCTGTCATCAATATATAATTTAAAAGCATGGCCTGAAGCGAGCATTGCAGCGCTGCTCATGGGAGTTTTACTAGGCCCAGGGGAGTAGGCTCCCCAGTGCCCCTTTGAGTTAATGCATGCCACTCTGTGTAAAGATCCCACCGTCATTTGTGATTTATGCCTGCCAGAGGAGCAGTGACATAGCAACACACAGGCAATCACAGCCAGTATCCCAACATTTGAATGGCGCTCTTTGGTTTTTATAGGATCTCCCAGCATGTAAAAGCCATACTTGTTTGTATCTGCTATATGAAAACCACCATCCGTGTGTTTATTCTCAACGTGTTGTGTGTCTGTTAGGGACGGGACGATGTGCTTATCTCAAGATACGATTTGATGCACGATACAGAGTTCAATACAACCATGATACATTGTAATATATAAAAGTTAAATGACAAAAGTATGACTTTGAATTATGGAAGCCGTCTCACTTGTGATTACCCACGATATGTATTGTCACATTTTTGTATCGTGATATATTGAATTTCAACATATCGTCCCATCCCTAGTCTGTTGTATGTCGTATGTTTCGTTTGTTTTGCATTCTGGGAAAACAGTGTGTAAAACAGGTGTGTAACAGGTGTGTAAAGCATTGCACCTACAGTATGTGCCATGCTGTGTCTCTCCAGTTTTAGCAGTGTTAGGAAGGCAAATTAGATTGTTTGAGTCAAAGATTTATATAAGTGATGCTTATGGCACCTCACTTATTTCCCTATGCCTAATATACTTATGTTGCTCTGGAATTTAGGATGAAAACAGGAAGCTTTATTTAGCCCACAGTAGCCAAGCCCATATCCACATTAGAGGCTGCTCCTTTGCACAGCACAGACCGTATTGTGTTTGTTTGCCTTTACAATGTAAATTGTGCTGATCACTTCTAATTTTGTCCTCGGGCTTCATGGAACAAGTTTAATCCGGCGGCCATCTCTTTGTTTCCAAAATAAATCTAACAGGTCCTGAGCATGACCTTTCTCTTACATGTTGATGATTTGCATTTTTCACCCCCTCGTTTTCAACCCTGTGATATGGAGTCACACTGTGTGATCCATATTCAAATATTATTCAAATCAGTTGCACCATATTTGCATGTGAAATTGAGGATTTGAAGCCAGGTCGTCTGCATACTGATCAGAGGGACAACCTCCATGGGAGTGAGGGTTGATATTGCAAATAAATGGGACAGGGTATTAAAAATTGTCATAAAGGAGTGTTCTATATTGCACACAGCCATAGCAGACTTTTGTTTTTTCCCCCTTCCCCCCATGTAATGAATTTGATATCATTCTCCAACCCCTCTACTTTGGGCTTTCAGGAAATTATTAGATTTTCTCCATCTTTGTCAACCATTTATTTTTGTACTGCAGTTGATTTGTTACTGAGCTATAGTCTTGTTCTACCTGCAGTTTATTTAAAACGCACAGTACAAAGTTGATAACAGGGTTATGTGTTACATGTTTAACTGCAGTCCTGATTAAAAAGTCTTGAATGTCCCGGTCCATGAGTGCAAAGAAAAATACGCTGGCCTATTTGATGGCCAACCACATTTCAGGCGTCTTAGAAGCCCTAGGTTTCTTCTCCCTTGCCTTGTCCGTGGCATACCAGCTGAGCCCTGCTCTTTACAGAAAGGTCTGTTTTTATTCCACCTACTGAAGCAGAGGTAAGGAGGGACAGAATCGATTGTTGCGGGCCAAATTGAACCTGTGTTGAGCTGCAGGCAGCCACCAGATAAAGCCTCTGACGCTGTCTGCTGTGTTTATCATCAGGTGGCCTTTTCTGTGTGTGCTATGCTGCGATTTTGATGTGTTAAGTCATAATAGGGGAGCCACCATTCTTTGGAGGGGCTGCCAATAAAATCGCAGACAGAGAGGATTATGTTTCATATCAGCCCATTATTGTTTCCACCCCACCCCCCACCAACCCTTTTGCTCCTTGAGAGGCCTTTGCCTCTATTTTTCTGGTTTCTACCCTGCTTTTCCATATGTCAGGGGGTTAAGTTTGGAATTAGTTTTGTTTCAATTGAGTATATTTTCTCTCCAAATTTATAGTTATATACTGTAAAAATGTGTAACATTGTGCAAATGCAGTATATCTTTGGAGAAAGTCGACCATGAATCAGGCTCTAAGTATCCTGATGATTACTGAAATTATGCTTTAATAATACTCTCCCTTCAGGATATGTTTTCCAAACATACCTCTGGTACTTTGAAGGTGAAGGTTTAAGTTTCTTCACTGGCCTATGTTGGTATTCTTATTCATGGAGTATTACTGTATATTCAGGGCAGTGACATCAGCCAGCAACACCTAAAGCTGTTGGTTATTACAATAGGCTGATTTGCTGCGAGCTACAAACCCCCTCAAGTTATGGCTAAATGGAAGCAGACAGTGAAGCCGCCCTAAGCCACAAGATTTTAACAGCACAAACACCCCACTACCGTAGGCCCATGTCTTTCCAGCTCTAGCTTCCCTAAATCTCTGTGTCATCCCTGTGGCACCTAGCACCAGAAACAGTCCAACTTTAACCGGCTGTAGCAGTCAGAGGCCTTCTCTCTGTTCTCAGTGTGCTGAGTTTGCTGGTCCTCAGAAGTTTTCTCCATTGTATTTTTTTAAAACTCTATGGAGAACAAAGTATTCAGCAAATAATGCAGTAATTGGTTATGTGCTGGTTTCTCTACAGATATTGCTTTGTGTTTTAGTTTGTCCTTTTTTTTTACCCTTTTTTCTTGATCATTTCCTAACACTGTTGTTTGGAGGTATATGTTGAAATTCAAAATCCATTTTGCTTGCTGAAAAGATGAGTTACAATGCAAGAGCAGTTAGTAGCAGTCTTGACTTTTGTAAAGTTATAGCACATGAGACGATGATGGATCAAGCAGAGGGTTAAATGCACACCATTTGCCTAAGATAACATATATTTTCGACATGGTTTTCTACAAACCTGCTCATGTTACAAGGTTTTCTAATCTCATGTAAATTAAGATAGAATACAACCAGTTTGAGGTTGGGTATTTTTCTAAAGCAGCCCTAGATATGATATATGCAGTATGTGCTGTGTAGTGTTTCTTTGGCCCCTTACAATGAGACTGGTATACATAACCTCTGTTCTGCACTGAAGCACAGTATACTAGTTTTTCAATGTTTGGGGACTGTTGCATTAATGTCTCACCATGAATAATAAAAAGGTAATGCAGGAGCATACTCCTCTTAAGGGTAATTCATGTCATTTTCTTTGTAATGTGTACCGTAATGTCTGTCTTTGAAATTTGCACAGTATTGGTTTAAATCACTTTGGTGAGTCAACAGTTTTCTTAAAAGCCCATTGGGTTTCTGGTATTTCTGCAGTCGTTTGAAGTGTTTTCCAAGACTTATTTTAGTTCTTAAAAAGCCACCTGAAATGTAAAAATTAAGTGCAGGTGTTGACAGAACTAATCAAAAGTTGTGTTTTATAGGACATACATTTTAAATGTAAAAACAAAAACTATTTATTTATTTATTTATAGTACACTAGTACATTTTGGGGGTGTATTTTAACATCACAACTTTCACTGACAAACTGCCTTTGAATGTGCTTTTTGATTTGTTTTGTTTTTTATTGCTACAGGCAGATTATTTCATACCGTCCCAACGTTCTATTGTGTAGTCTCTCACTCATCGGTGTCCCAGTGTGCGTTGGTCATGCCTCATACATCATAGCCCAGGACTGCTCCTGACGCTATATTCATCTACTCTGTATGAGGGGGATAAAAACAAGCAAATCAGCCAGTTAATTCATCTCCAAGCTCGAAAGTCTCATTACGGCGCTGATGAGTTTAAGGATTGCCTGAGGTGGAAAGGGCTCTGTTTATAGCTCGGCAATCATGCATACCCACTCTGCTTGTCTCCCATGGATGCAAAACAAAAGGCAAGCAGGCATTCCAGCCGAATCGATACTCAACGCTTCCCAGTTTAAACACTTCATGAATGTGCACTTATTTATACATGGGTTTCTAAAGAGTTGTTATGTTCTGTGAGGTTTCTATACGGCAGCTGCTAAATGAAGACAGAGATGGTTGTTGGGAGAATTGATCTGACCTTTCCCGTTGTGTAAGGGATATGAATCTCTCTGCATCAACTTTATTGGTGTTGTATAGGGACACAGGAAATCCTAATTTAGTCACATGTAGGTCGCAGCACAGCTACAAGAAGAAATAGAACAAGTGTATGTACCCTATCTGTATGTGTCTTCACTTTTAAATTTTTTTTTATCATAGATGCACCTCTTGGCATATTTTTCAACAAGTATGTGCAGATTTAAACAGAAGAGTTTTGTTCCAAAACAAAATAAATCAAATAAATAAATGGCACCCTCTCCCATACTGACTGCTGGAAAGTTAAGCAAATTGAAAATGAAATGAAAGTTAAGCACATTAGGAGTTAGGAATCATCTAAAGCCATGTCCTTTATAAAATAGTTTATTTTTTGAGGACAGAATCATATATGTTTAATATATATTGCCTGATGAATTTCAGGTAGCATTTTTTCCTAAATGGATATAGAGCATTTTAGAATGAAATCAGTCATGCACACTCTTGAAAGATGCACTTTTCCCCCCTTGTTTTTCACTTCAGCTCTTTTTCAAGGGTTCAAGACTTGAAAACACTTGTAGTGAAGCTCCACTACTGCAGCTACAAATTACTCAGGTGTGGGAACGTAACAATCACAAAACTTCCCCAATTAAATTGTCAGGTTACAGCCCATTATAAAACAAGCCCCTATGCTGAGCCCCTGAACCCAATTAGTACCGAACATGTTGCTCCCTAATTAAAAACACACCACTAATTCTGTCATGTTGTCAGCAATCTGCTCAGCTATCAATATCTGTATCTCATGCTAAAACACTTGTGGCTTTTATTATTTTATTTTAGATTTTAAAACACCCTTTTACTGTGTATGAAGTAGTGCTGACAAATTATATGTACCATTTTAAATGGATATACACAATTCCCATGAATGACATTGGTTCTCATCCTTTTGCAACCGGGATATATACTGTAACTACATTCTGGAAAGATGGTCAAAAGGTTGTTTGCAAAAACACAATAATTTTCTGTGGGCCTAGTTTGAGTTTTGCAGTTTATTCCTTGCGCAGCACCAGTGAAAGATGGTGCTGTATCACATTGAGTTATTCAGTAGCATAGGCATCATTTACACTGAGGCGCTGGGCATGTGTCCCCATCACTCTTTAAAATGTCACATTTTGTGCCCGCCACTTTTTAAACCCCCTGCTGGGCCACAAATAGCCTCTCAGCAAATGCGAATGAATCCTCAACGATGTTTGTTGTTAGATCCCATCAAGAAAGATGTCACAGATAATATGTGGCTCGGATAGGCTTTTTCACAACCCCAGCCAATAGGAATACTTTGTGGATGAGAAATAACCGGCTGTCCGGCCAATAGGAATGCAGTGCGGGTGGGTAGAAGCACCTGTGAGGAAGGACGTGACAGGAGCGACTTTGCAGTAACGCAGCAGAGCAAACCTGGGCCTTGTTTCCCAGTGATGATTGCTGTTAGAGGTAAAGATTGTCTTTAAGTGTAATCCTACAAAGGCTCATTCATTACCTGTGTGCGCCTCTCAAAGCAGCACTTAAGAGCGGGAACGCACCCACTTTGGTTAAGTGTATCTTAAAGCCGTTGGGTGCTGTCCATTTGAAATGTGCTGAAATGTTTGTATACTTTATTTCGTAATAGCTGGTTCATCTAACTGTAAGTTATGAGATATTGTGCAAATACATCAACTACTAAACAAAAAAGAAACACACACAACAGAAAGAATTATTTAGAGAGCTTACAGCCAACCGTTGCTTCATATCAACAGGCAATAGGTAATAGGCATATGTTCTTGGGTTTAATGTTAATGTATGCTTTGACTCATATTTCTGTTGCTCAAGATACTCGCCCTTAAGCAAAAATGAATCGCTAGTCTCACATTTATGAGTGGCGATTTGCATTATATTCTCTCTGAACAAGAGAGCTGTCAATTTCATCGACACATTATTCAGGTGTTATCACAACATTGCTGTGTGAGTGTCGGCACCAATATGTGACTGAGAGGAGAAGGAGGGAGGGCAAGAGAGTGGTGTACATCAGCCAAGGGATTCACAATACATGGCTTTGTTTTACTGCACGTCAACAAGTCACTGAACATTTCTTTTGAATCTGAATTTTTCCCCTTCCCTGTCCCTTCTCCAGAAGCTCACCACTCCTGTTGCATCATTCGCCAACGCCACCCATTTAGTATTTTGTCTGCTTTTTCACGGTTCCTTCAGCACCGGGAGACTTTTTTTTATATATATATCTTTTTTTCAGTATTTCCCTCTCTCAGGGCACACCACTCCATTTCACCACACCCATCAATTTTATACCAAGATCATTACAGTGAAAAATATCGACCTAATAAAGAAATAAAATACATTATACAAAATTTATTTATATTAAATACGACCAAAACATAGCCTCATAACCCATAAAACCATAAGTTAAAACTTTGCTGCAGGTGACACAGTGTGTGTGTTTTTTTTTTCCTTCTCAAGACACACTTTGCTTTCTAGGACAAGTTGGAGGCATTGTCGTTATCTACAATCGTTTTTAAGTCTTAAAATGCTTTTTGGAAACGCCTCACAAACTAAGGCTTCGTAATGACGCTACGGTTGTCTTAGACTTAAGACGCTTTTGGTACGGAACGAGATGGCAAAGATTTTCTATTTATTTAGCAGCTTGTGGATTCCATTGTGGCAAAAATGGCACAAAATGAATGTATTCCTGAAGAACTTTGACAATACCATTCTAAACACATTTAAACTGTTTCTAATGAATTTCACTTTCTAACCTTTCAAACTGAAGCAGCCACAGAAATTTTCCTCAGAAAGTTTAATCTTTTCTCGCTTAAAGTCTGTCCCTGCTCCCACCGCCAAATACCTTGTACCCAAGCTCCACATCTTACCATCTGCAAGCCTATTTGATGCATTCAGTTACCTTCCCATCCCTTCCTCCACTTCTATTGCGAGGGAACCACCATAGCTAGTCATCTGCGCTGGAAGATAAACCAGTACGCTGAGGCTATGTGACCTACCGTCTGACATACGCCTCTTCAGTATGACTGCTCGGCTAAAAGCCAATCAAGGAGAACCTGGCTGTCTTTTGCTTCCCCAATGAATACATCATTTCCATCTAAGTCCCATCAATAATCAGGGACAGCGACGGCAGCAATTGGCAATTTTGCGCCATTTCACAGAGCAATGCTTGGGAAATGTACAGGATTGCCGTCTCCATGGGATGGCTGGTGTAAATCAAAGACAGAGTGTGATGAAGAGTCGACATTCCTCATTGTGGAACCACTGGACTGCTGGGTCACTTGGGGGCCACGGGGCTTGAGATGGATTGTCAGAAGAATGGACAGGAATTGTAATGTTCGTTTAACACCAAGCAAGTCATATAAGAAACCCCCGCCTCATCAACTTAGTCCCCCGCATGTCGGAGTCATTTTAATTTAGCATTCAGACTACCAGCAGTTCAAACATCCTGTTGAACTTGTAAAACCTGTCCTTTGTGGGAGTTTTTTTCCCCCCCCAGACTGCAAAGTGAAGGATTGGCTGCACTGGGGTCACATAGTTTTACATCAGACAGACACAAAGCCAAACCAAGTCCCCACTCAGAACACAGACAGAACAAAAGCCCTTTGACTGCTCCTACAAAAAACAAAACATATAAATAAATAAATAAATAAATCACTCTTCACCAAACAAAAGCATCCATGACAAAGGCCCATTGATTTTGTATGAGGAGTGTTTATGCGGACAAAGCAGGGACATGCGATACTTGAAATTGTAGGCTTTATTAGAATCATGTGTGGTGACTAAAGGGAAAGGTCTGCATTGCTTCATCAACCAAAGGAAACGGAGGGAAGCAAACGCAGTGCTTGAGTCATCACCCTCCCTCACACTCTTCTCATGAGTCATGCACCACCACACGGACGCTTATGCATTAAAAAAAATATAATTTGTGAAATATGCTCGATGATCCAAGTGATAATTTGACCGTGGAGGTTGTTTTCAGAATGACTAAATGAAATATGTTCATATTTAAAAGTGTTCCTGTGGGAGCAATGACATGGACCTCTCTAAATTTAGGATAGGACTCACCTCTCTGACAATTTAATTACATATACATATACATAGATTTTCCTTAGAGTGCTCAGTATAATCACAAGTTACAAGTGGCACATTACGTACTGACACGCATGGTATAAAACAATGCTGGACCTCACCTTTAGTGCAAATTGAAGACAGCGCTAGTGTGTAAGACAATAGAGTGTACATATAAAAATAATGCAAACACATACACATTTATTGTCATTATTAATTGATGGTGTTACTGAAATTATAGAGCATTAGTTTCACTCTGAGAGGATGCAATCTTTCAGAGATTTTTTTCCTTTCTCTTTTTATCAGACCACCACGTTGCATTCCCAATTTATTTAAGCATTGCCATTTCTATCATCACAAGATAAATATTGCCGTCCCATTATTGATTCAGCTGAAACAATTATTTAGCAGTTGTCTCACTTTGTGTGGAGTAAGTTTGGGGTAACCAGTCCTGTTTAAGAATGGTATAGGAACAGTCCAACTCCACTGTCTGAGCTGGAAAAAAAAAAAAAAAGGTCAACGTCAATTAACTTTGGGGAGGATTTGTGAAACATGCCCATAAAAGAGGTTTACTGGGGTTGCGGGTATCGTTTTTGACGACGGGGGCTCTTACGCTCAAATAGAGACACGAACGCGCTCC
>OMOV01087130.1:0-11162 GCA_900312565.1 Beryx splendens | reverse complement strand
AGCAGGCTTGGCAATTGGACTCAGGCTTTGCTGCATTGACAGCTGATGTAGCTTGGCCAACTGTGAAATAAAGAGCAAGAAACCTCATGCAGTGTACACAAAACCATCAGAAACACTCATGCTATATTGAACTATAATATTCTCACAAATTGTTAAACATGTACTGTACCTCTGAGTGTGGAATGCCATATTGGTTTTGCACAGTGTAGGCCTGCAAGAGAGTATCCTGCATTAAGTTAATTACAGCAATAAAACATTCACACTGCCCATAATTCTTTAGCCCATTAATGGAAGTGCTTTACTTTCATACATAATACGTCAACACCTACAACGCCGCAGTCTGAAACAACACATTGTTCATAAACGTTCAGACATCATGTGTTTTTCTGCATAAGGGAATTACTTGATTGTATTTCAGCCAGAACTGGACAGGAGCCGGAGGTCTTTGAAAGGTGCTATGTGGAGCATTTTGGGTTTCTCTCACATGCAATATTCAGTTGTGCCGTAAAATGATACAGCAGATTTCCTGTGAGATCCGGCCCGATAGCACACAAAGTGAAATGCAGTGCAGAGGCAGGTAGAAGCTGACAGCCTTCTCAGAAATGGTCTCGTTTGTTTAGGGTAATTGCAGTAATGTCTCAAAATTAACGCGGTAATGTTTTATTGATATTAAAGTGTTACGCGTAACGCCTTTGACATGCGACCTGCGCAATTTCCTTCAGTTGTCTCCCATATCAGCTCATTTTCTCGCTATTTCTTTTTCTTCCCTCATTTTAAACTCTACCTATCACCCATCCCCCATTATCTTAAATTATGCACACTCACATACGCATGAGCCCCCCTCTCCCTCTCGCTGACTTCCCCCTCATTTCTACTCCCTCAAACACCTCCATTCATCTCTCTGCGAATGAATCTCTTTTGCACTCTATCTATCTATCTATCTATCTATCTATCTATCTATCTATCTATCTATCTATCTATCTATCTATCTATCTATCTATCTATCTATCTATCTATCTATCTATCTATGTATCTATCCATCCATCTATCTGACTCATTTGTCCAGCACCACCTCCCTCCCTCCTGTAATTAGTGAGGGTGGTGTCTGTAGCCTGTTCTCATAGCGGTTATGGCCAGACCAGACAGCGCTTAGCTTAACTCAATTCTGACTGACGCCAGCAGTCTGGCTAGTATTACCAGTCCATACCATGGCCATAAACTGGAGGACATTGAAAGCTCTCCCCCACAATGCATCAATACATTATAACTGTGTATATCAGAAATTACAAGAAATTACAAAAAACAGCATGAATTATTAGCAATAATCCTGCCATTACAGCATGAGTGGTTTGAACAGTGGATCACTTTATATTGCATTACCCCAAAATTACATTTTTCCATCTGCGGCTGAGATGTCAGTAGCTACTGTATCTCCCATTCTGACGTTATGACAGTGTGCTGCTATTATTATAATGAGCGGAATATTCCTGAAGCCATTCTGTTTCTGGTGCGGAGCTGTGAAGGACTAAAAATTATAGGTGGTGGAGCTGTGGTGGTGTGTGTGACGGCATCAGGTTTCAGGAGGGGTTATGTCTCTGATGACAGACTAGAACAATAGGCACAGCTTACATTCAGCTGTTGTTTTTAATGCCTCATGCCAGATGATGGACTGTGTAATTTTGGACATACCACAACCCCTGACCTCACTCACCACTCACCTCCTCACAAGCCTCACACTCATTCCTGTATGCCTTTCATGCTAAGCTATACTTCCAAAACATAAATAAATAAATAATAATAATTTAATCTTGCCTGTTGACTTTAATATCAATGTTAGAACAATGCAGTGTAAACCGATTTCTAAGAGTAATTACAGACATTATTCACAGACTATTCGTCATGTGAATGAATCTTCAGTTAAGAAGCCACCTACCTGCTGGAGGTCGAGGCCACCCTGGGTGACTGAGTACAGAGGGTGGGGAGCAAATTCTGATGCCTCAAACACCTACATACACACAGCGACACATGAGAGAAACACCTTGAGTGTCACGTTAGAGAGAAAAGCATGATTTAACAGAAGCTTGTCTGCAAGTGACAGTACAGCACTGTCACAGAATATGAAAATAGAAAGAGTTCATTAAGAATTGTTATTAGATTACATCAGTTATCATGTTTATAAAGTCAGATAGTCATCATATTTGCACTGGGAGTAATGATTAGAATGAGCAAATATGTACTTGCCAGCTGGAATATTTCATGGCTCATTTGCCTAAATACTGAATAAAACTTTCCCATTTCCTTTTTTTCTGGGGCTTTGACTAAACATCAAATTTGGTTGGAGAGAGGTCCTTGAAGCCACATTTCTAACTCTCCAGCACACACCTAACAGGCTTATGCTCTGACTCATCAGCAGAGCCTTTCCCATTCCACTTCATTTTCTCCTCTGACAAATTACACAAACATCCCTTATCACTCTGCAGCCTTCATTAAAGCCCCTCCACCTCCCAGGGACCACAGCCTCACCCCGAGTTTAATTTGATAGCTTATTATGAGGAATATCAAACACAATGCCATACCATAAATTGACCAGAGTCTGAGACAGCACAAACAGTGTCAGAACTGCTGACAGCCATGCAGATTATCCAGGCTCCGCTGCAGCCGGAGGAGACGAGAGGTCTCCAGCCTCGCTCGCTAATCTCGTGTCTTTCTCCATGGGAGGGAGGGTATCTGTCCCTTTCCCAAACTGCAGCATCTATACTGTACATCCCAACCCCCCACCCCTCTCTTGTCTTGTCTTCACTCCAAGATGAGTCAACAATGATTTATTCCGTTAAAAAAAGGAATAAATAGAAAACACACGGCGTGCTCTGTATAGAGGATAGGTATGCTTATAATATATGCAGATGCTCTCAGAACAAAGGAAGAAACTGGTTTAAAAAAAGTGTCCACAAGACTACGGTGGTCTAGTCCCTCCAGAGGTAAGGAGGAGGGCTGAAGGTAGTGTTAAAACATTAAAAAGCCTTTATTCTAAAGACTAACCAATAGAAGATCTAATTAATTTCTAGTATTGTTCAACAAAATGTTTTTTTCTTGGGATATAGATGCTTGTCTATGCATACTTTGACAAAGGCATGTCAAAACGTGTCAGATTTTAACAGTAAAGAGAGTTATTATAAGAGAAATAATGTTGCAGTCTGTTCTCACTGAGCGAGAGTCTTACACAGAAGGGTCACATTAAAAGAGCCAACGTGTTTCGACCAGGACACCATCAGAAAAAAGGCTTTTTAATGCTTTATCACTACCTTCAGCCCTGCTCTTTACCTTTGGAGTGAACTCTCTAGTCTTTTGGACTATTTTTTCTTCACTTTAAACAGGATTTGATCACACAAGTATCAAGCCATGCCTCTAAACCGCTCCAACAACCACCTGGACTTAATCTTTTCGTGTGAAGAGGTCACTGCCTCATGTGCTAATCTACCACATGGCGACGTTGCCCACATTGTCTGGGCTGAATCCCACATCCTCACCTGATTCCCCGAGATGAGGAGGGCAGCTGGTGAAGGACTCGGCCGGTAGGGGATGGTGGCACCCTTCGGGGGAGACTAAGGAGTCAAAAATAGGACAAGGGGTCTGGGGTTGTGAGATACACCTTTATCAAAAACACAGGCAGGCTAGGAGCGAGTCAGAGCTAACGTGAATACGCTCTACACTATCGCTGCAGAGACGTCAGCGACGCTGTCAAGGACTGAGACCGCAAGAGCAAATGATGTTGAACTATCCGCTACATTAAAATACAATAACAATTAATGATGTATTAAACTGCTAATGACATTGACATTGTTCCCTTCCTTGTTTTCCTTTTGGTAATATTAGTCATTCACTGAATAATTGAAGCAGTGTAGTGAGAGCTCTTTATGAATAATAGGCCTGATTTTTAGTTTGTATCTCCGCTTCAGACTCAGCAATGAACTACCCTCCAGATAAATCAAGCGTCCACACTCATATACATTTCACTGACAAGGAATTCTTCACACGCCAATAAGAAAAGGAAATTATACATGGGTATAACAGTGCACACGGCGTTGTATAACTTATCAAGTGACTGCAGTGTTGGTGTTACTGTTGCAGTTTTTTTTTGTGTCAAAATGTGGAGCATCTTTTCTGTGGGAGTAGTCACAGCAAATTCTTTGTATAACTTTGCATAATTTACATCTCAGAGCCAAAAGCAAGAACCCGCTGGTATAGAATCCTAATGAAACTTGCAAGCCTTTGAAGAAAGCCCTGGAAAACTGGATCAAACTAGCAATTAGTCAGTCAGGTCCAGCTGCAATGCTAAAACAAAAAGGACTTGTGCACTGCCATGAACACACAGGGAGAAATTGTGCTTGGGGTTGTTTTTCTCTCATCTCCTCCTCAGTTTTCTCAAGAGAGCTGCTGTCTGAAGGTGGACAGAATTCACTGCAGGTCAGTTTGTTTTCTGTTAACAGCTTGGTGTTCTTTCCAACAATGGAAAACTTTGACCCGGGCGCTACACCTTCCGACTCGATCCTGAGTCCATTAGTAGAAGGAGACATGGGTGAGTGGTGTAAATGACGAGTTAACTTTAACCATAACTCTACAAGACAGAAACTGTGTATTTCCTTATGGTATTTCTTCAGTATAACGTTGTAGATGAGGATAATGCTATGAAACCCTTCCATTTGCAGTCATCAGTCCTCTGAATCCAATCAATCTTATAGAGGACTACAATTCAACACTGTCATAGGTAACACTAACAAAGAACATTAATGCATCCTCCCAAAAATTGGATTAACTAAGTAGCTGCAGTGAAACAGACAATAAGTGCATGCTGGCAAAATTAGAGCATGCATGTCACCAGCAATTATTTCTCTCAGTTGCTGCAGCAGAGCGCCGACAAAATGTCGTCTAGGTGTGGGGATGTGAGGCAGAGAGAGGAATGGTAGGTTTCCTACCTCCAGGATTACTGTGCAGATGAGTTTGACACACTGGATTACCGAGTCCTGACTCCCAGATATCGTCACCCCCCGCTCAGTAGAGTTGGGCAGCAAATCCCCTGCCACCTGTATCTGAGCTCCGGTGCTCTGGCAGTGATAGGGGTTTAAAAAAAAAGGATTAGTCTGATTCTGGAGATAAGACAAGTCGTGATTACACTGCCAACGCTCCATTTGTGGGGGCTTTGTCGACCGTACAATAGAGAGGCATTACAGTTTTCCTCCTATCCTATTGAAGGAGCCCAGCCATGCTGTTGTGCATTTAATGTCAAGTCCTGTCAGGTCGTAGATGGATGAGAACTCATCCTCGATCAAAACACGTCATGCTCTTGATTTCAGCTGATGCCTCCCTGAGATAGAATGGCGGCAGGCAAGGCAAGGAGCACTGGTTAGGATTAAGCCAACTCCACTCCAGCTGCATCAACAAGAAACGACTTATTTTAGCATCTAAAGTAATCAGCCTCACCTCAGCCATTACCAACAGTCTTCATTTTTTATGCTCGCCAGAAGGTCAGCCATCTACATGTGCTGCTGCCACTAATAGACTGGAGGATTTTATTGAACTGCACATGTCTGAAATGCCTAACCTGTTTTTGTTTTTCCTGTGGTAATTTCAAGTGAACAAATGGGATATTAAACACAGATCTGCAACCGGATCACCTTTGGATTATGTTTACAGGAAAACCCAACTTGTTTTCGCTGTATAAACGCAGCAAAACTGATGGATGCCAGCACCAGAGAAAGTATTGGCCATAATGAGAGAGACTGAGATTCTATTCATAGAGCGGCAGGCAGCTAACTTCGCTGAAGTCCTGTCGGTTAGAAGTCTCTGGCAGCAGATCTGATGTGGGTTCAATCCTAACATTTCAAACTGGCCAAAATGTAGTCAGGGTTTTTTCCTTTCAAAGCTGCCACTGCTGAGTCATGTGTTGTGTTAAGTGCTCTATCTGGACTGTATTGTCTCGACTGATGATGCTCCTCGTGTCACTGGCACTGCAGTAGAGGAGATTAAGCTGTGGACAAGTTTCTTCAGTGATTGGCAATTATGTAGTGCAAACCTAATTGTAGACTAAGTAAAATGTCAGTTATAGGACATTTGTTTTGTGTTTACTTAAATAGCGGTCTGCTTTCCTAAATAGTAATTTCCTCTGAACTCAATCAGCACAGTTGAGCAATATAGTTTGATTCCCTGTACTGGTTTACCAGTTTATAGCTGTAGATTAATTTGATCACTATTGCTCCAATATGCTTGCATTGTAATTGCTCTCCATCTGGATGAGAACGTCTACTGCAAAACTAAAATGTAACGATGCAAGTATTCAGCTGGGTACTATTATCATTTCGTGCATGCCGTGAAGGCAACAACAGCAGGCCTTGAGGTACAGATGAGAGAAAATGAATTCAAGGACATGGAGGATGGAGCAGATTTGTGTTTTGGCTGCTCACCTCTCTGATCTCCTTTATCTTGGCCCCTCCCTTCCCAATGAGAGAGCCACATTGGCTGGCAGGGATGACCAGCCGCAGGGTGACTGGTGGCTTGGAGCTGATGGTGCCGTTGGCCACTAGTGCAGTCAGGTCCTGGAGGGAGACAGGGAGATGATATTGGCAAGGGAAAATGTGCTGTGAATCAGTTGGATAGAAAGAGGAGAGAGAGGTCCAGGGGTGCAGAGGGAGAGAGGAAAACATCAGAAGAAGAGTAGGAGGGGTAGAGGTGGGGAGAGAGGGCGGGATAAGTCACTTGAGGGCATAACTCCAGCGACTCAGACTTAACAGATCGGGCCATTGAGCGGTCAAAAAGGGCTGAGCTTGAATAGACCTCATTCAGGTCTGTTTGGTGTTTACATGCATTTTAACACACTTTTCAACTTCATCACTGGATACTGGATAAGTCAAAGTCAAAAGAACCTCCAGTGAATTTCCAATTCAGTACGCCATGCCGCAATGTGCCAGGTCAACATTTCAATCCTTATTACAATGACTTGCATTGTTTTAAAATAGCTTATTCAGTGGGTAAATGTAATACAGTAGACACAACAATGCATTACAACTGCCTCCAAAGCCAAAACTCTGAACAACAAGTTGGCAATGCACTCATAATTTCGAGTCCATTTAATCACAAGGTGCCCATGCCCAGTATCTATTGCATGAAAATTAATTGAACAACAGAATAAGCTGATGGGACCCATACTGTGGCAGGTGGGGTGCTGGCTGGGAGGCGGCGGGAGCAGAGAGCGGTCCCGCACCTGCACCTAATTAACCTCTGCCTCTGTATCTGTGTGCTCCAGTAGAAGCCGGGAGAGAAGCCTATAGGCTGGCCAGAAACACCACACAACTGCCAAGTGCAGTGTGTGCCTGGAAAGACTGTTAAATCATTCATATAGAGTGCTGAATTCTCCATGAAAGGAGAGACATTAATCCCAGCACCGGTGGTGTGCAATTTGTGTTGGGAGTTATTCCCTCTGCCGGATAAAACCCAGACTGAACAAGAACACCCTCTGCATGTGTCCTTCCGCCTCTCTGAACCTTGTCACACCACAAAATTCTTTTAAATATAACTCAGTGAATAGGCTCATGAAAGCTGCCTTTTGGTAGAGGCAGAGGCTGACAGAGCTGTGTTTTAAGAGTTCAGTTTGAGATGAGATGGGGTTCAGTTTGAATTGTCAGGACTGTTGGACACACTGATGAAAAAAAAAACTCATGAAAGTATGGAAAGACAGCATTTTGACATGTAATTCACAACCCTTAAAAGTGCTTAAAGGTTGACACACTACTATGGATGCAGTGCCAGTGACCATAAACCCAGATTAAAGTAATATTTTCACATGTCAGATTGTAAGACACATTTGCTGTGAGTATATATGCTTAAGGAATCTGACAACATTTAATGAAAAGGCTCACTAATTGAATAACGTCTTAGTGGATGGAGTTAAAAATATATATTGATTTCATCCATGCCTGTGCTATGATTTCTACAGCAAATTGTTATAAACGCACTAAAAAGGCAGAAGATAAGATGAAACTGAAATGATTCCTGTGGTGAAATTGGGTTATTGCAGCAGCAAATAGCGATATATGCAACCAACAATTTCAACACACGTTAAGTAGAATGCATCAATGAGAAGCTTGGGGAAAAGGAAGGGTTGTAGCAGTATTAGAGTGTGCAAAATAACAGCACTAGGCAAGTTGAGGCAAAGAAACAAACTAGTTGACCAAACTACATTTGGATTAGATTTTTTACAGTGCAGGTAGCAAACCGCCGATCCCTGCTCTGCTGTGGGTGGAGACTGAGCTCTTAATTAATGAACGGTGTGTCTCTCTGAGCTTTTGAAATGTAAATACAGCTCACTGTCTCTCTGCCCATCAGAATACAACCCAATAACTTGGCCGGAAAAAACAAGCGTGTAACAGAATGCCTAACGCACTGCTTGTTTTTGAAAGGAATGTGTTGGGGGCAGTTTGCAATAACATAAAAATGAGTAGCGTTAGACAAGAGGGGGCAGCGTGGATGTGTTTCCGTTCATAGACCCTCAAGGGATTTCATTTGTGAAGGGAAACACTTCTTTTTCCCCCCCAATAAATTGTGAACTTTAAGTTTAAAAAGCACATTGTGATGTGCCTCTACTGCTTCTCTGCTCCATGTCTATATTTAGCGGGGCGGATCAGGCTCTCTGGCATCTCGTCTCATCATAAGAGAAGCACGTAGCTCGTCAGTACAATCACAAGGCTCTGGGCCTCATTTTCTTGATTTGATCTAAAAATACGCGCCATATCTTAACAAGTGTGAACGTTCCAATACTTTCCTGCACCATCCTCGCAAAAAGAGACACTCAAAGCAAACTGGCGGAAATAAGGCCGCGGGTAACACAAGCACCAGTCGCACAAAGAGTTGCTTGGCTTAATCCCCAGTGCATATTGTGTTTTGGGTGGCATAAGAACCCCAATACTGAAAGATTATGTGGCTTTCATGCTTGCTCTATCTCAACACCTGGGAACAAAAAGCCATGTATGGTACAGTAGCCTACTGTATGTATGTATCAACAGAATACTTTATTTTGAATTATCTGATCACTTTGTTTGCATAAATGTGTGTTCACTCCCATGTGGCAAAAATTGGGTGAGCTCCTCATCTGTAACACACACACAAACTTTGATGCAGTGCATTACAATCTACTGACTTGTTGGATTTCATTATTATCAATATTTGTGATCAACTGGTGAAATGAAAGCAATTAAGTGAACTTGTCTCCCTGTTTTTTATGTGTTTCTGAGTAATCATACACTGTATAGAGGGAGAAACAACCAATAAGTCAAATACTCAATGGCCACAAAAGGAGATTATTCCCCCCCTCCCATTGTTGTTAATTAAAGATGTCAGACATATACCACTCAACAATGGTGGAAGCTGCGCACAGTGGGTCAGCCATTGTTGCCATGGAAACTCAAGAGTTTCAGCTGAACACAGGGTTGAAAAGAGGTGAGTGCGAAAGATCTTTAATGAATACTGCACAGTGTTCCCAGCCAGCATGTGTTTACTGAAGGCGGTGGACCTGAGCAGGGAGCACCTGTTTCCAAGCTAGTGTCTGCTGTGATGCTAACTCAGTGCGGAGACGGCTCTGATTCCACCATATTAATTAGTTTGTTGATGGATGGAGTCACCATGGGGACCAACAGCATGAGGAAAACCTGCTACCTATAACTCATTAGTAGATCATACACAAACCTCCTGTCCTTAATTAAGAGCTACAAACTTAATGTCATCTGCCCTTTTATCAAGTGTGGAGCAGTGACGCGTGTTCCTTCTCCAAATAAATATAAATAAATGTATACCTTTCATTTGGAGAATATAAGGTATAAATTCATCTGTTGCAGCACTTTTTAAAGGGCCCTACAACTGACGAATGAAATTTAACGACTTGCTGTACATGCAGAAGAGGTGGCAGATTCATTCATCATGCCATTCTTGTCCCCACAATAACTGCGATGTGAGCCAGAAAGGTTTTGCAACAGCAGCTACGATGGACCGCCTCCAATTTTCGTCTGCAGTATAATCTTACCTGAAAGCACATCATGCTATCAAACGCAGCTAAATGTTTTCCTACCATCACTTTGGTTTAGAGTATAATCGCTAGTGATAAAAGCACATTAGTGGTAATGCTGAGGTGAACCTCAGGAAATGGCATCTTGTAATAATGTTGTGGTGAAATGGCTTTCAGCAGCTTTTATTTTTCCTATCAGGTGCAAGTTGTTTTGGCTACACCCAGACTATGAACTATGAACCAGAATAACTTCCTAACTTCCATCCTACCACATGAGCTGATGTCACTTTCACATGTGATGGCGTATTATATAATGTGTGGCGTGCATTATAGCTACCTCCTCCAGTTTGTATGTGATCATGGTGAAGGCTCTGAAGACGCTGTCCGTGGAGCCCGTGATGGTGATGATCCTCTCTGGACAGGAGCCCTCGGAGATGTTGACCCGCGCGCTGCTCTGTGGGGACAGACAGGGTGCAGGGAGGAGGTCGCCGGGTCACTTAAAAGGTTGATATTAATCTCCTCGTGGTTAAGTTTCCAAGTGGCAAAAGGGCTGAAGTGGCCAGAGAGGCAGAGTCAGGGGGAGAGGAAGCCAAGTGAGATGAGGGAGAGGAGGTGAGATTGAAAGTTACACAGCACATCTCTGTATCACAGACTGACAATCTAATAGAGTTTCTCCTCTGGGCATTGTCCATGGCGCAATAAATCCCCTGACCTCATCTCTCTCCATTTTGTGCCCTTGTATTGCTCTCCAGATCCCCTCTGAGCTAGAGTCATATGAGTAGAGACAGGACAGCGCTCTGACCTCTGGGACGTTTTCTCCAGTCACTCCAATGAGTCATGCTCCCACCGTGGATGTACATAAGGCCTGGGGGATGACTGCCAGGATGAGGCTCATACAGTGAGGAACTAACAAAACCCCGATCTGGCTGACTGGCTGACTGACTGACTGGCTGGCTGGCTGGCTGACTGGCTGGCTGGCTGACTGACTGACTGGCTGGCTGGCTGGCTGACTGACTGACTGACTGACTGGCTGGCTGACTGGCTGGCTAGATGGCCGGCTGAGTGAATGGCTGAGATAGCGGGCGGGCGGACGGCTCTCTCGGCAGACAGCAGG
>OMOV01087126.1:0-16992 GCA_900312565.1 Beryx splendens | reverse complement strand
AAAAAAGAGGTGGGAAAAACCCGAAAATAAAAACCCCCCCCCCCCCCCCCTCCTGAAAATATCTACGTGATAGAAGGCCCATCTCCAATATCTATCACCCTGCGCCTAACCACTCGATAGAGCCACGATCAGAATATAAATCATAATGCTCTGCTGAAGGGGAAGGTGGAGCGAAACAGACTGATTTATAACAAATGTTGTTTGTTCAACTTTGACAATAAATCACAACCCAACCTGGATGATTTAATGGACCGGCTCCCTGCATTATCTCAAACATACACTTTGAGTCGAACGCCCCATTAATTAGAGCGCAAGCATCAATCTGGGCTGAACAGAAGTCTTAATCAACCTTGTGCCGCCCTTCGTGACATCATCACGTGGGTGTGCGTTTAGGATTCTGGTCAGCGGGTCACTTAATGCCGTCATGGTGCTTTACAGTCAGAGAGCCCACCGCCCCATGTGGGATGGCTGTGAGGCTGACGTGCCTCAGGATGTGTCATGTTATGCTATTCAATACAGTACAATTGAACTTGTTACAAGCTCTTCAAATCACGTCATCTACTGTGATGTGGACATACAGAAAAGGATCAGCTGTTGAAATGCTTTATTTATAATGAAGACTGACGCACGCAACTACTCAAGCACGCTTTAGTATCACACGCCCACACACTTTTTATTAAACTCTATTTATTATTTAACCCCACAATTGTTAATATTCTATTATTATATGTACTCCTTTATTGTTTATATTATTTCTACAGTTTATTTACTTATTGTATATTCTACCCGAGACTGTAAACAAACTACTAGTACTCTTCTGTAACCATGACGACTGTCACAGAAAACATACCTACACCTGCTACATGGTTCGCTAAGACGGTCACAGCTGGCAAACCTAACTTGTTATTATTATATCTCGGTAGATAAATTTAAATGGAATGTTTGTTTACCTTCTTCTTCAGCTCCACACTGATGGCATTGGCCTCCTTCAGGTAGACGGCGTTTCCCCACAGCTGGTCGCGGAGGGAGGTGAACTGATGGTACCGCCACTTTCTGAAGGCCCACTGAGCTAGCTCAAACTCATGCTGCGTCCACGGCACTGCAGGGCGACGCCAGACGGTGTGTTACCATGATGTGTATCCACATAAACACATGCACACACACACGCACGTTCAAACAGACTTCCAAGTAACACGGTTTCACTTTGACCTCGGTAAAATGTGTGTAGTACTTATCAGTAGTTACATTAGTAGTGTGTTTTCCATTTTTAGGGGATTAGAAGATATGTTAATAGACTGGATGGACTGAATTCCCTCAGTGGGTAATTAGCATGGTAATATTAACAACTTTTCATTAAACTGAATTCAGTTACATGTGAAATGATTTCCTTTTGATGTTTATGAGAGAGAAAATACTATACGCACATCCCAGTAGTTTAGGCTCTGGACAGAAAATGTGAAATAGAATATAGATGTCAGAGGAGATTTGTGATTCTTTATAGTTGTTTACGTATCAAATATAACTTTTCATTTGGCCTATTTTGTATGCAATTTCAGCTCAACATAATGAAACATCTGCTTTGATACATCCCATTTGCTGAAAATACACACACCTTCTTCCTCCTCCTCCTCCTCCTCGTCTTCTTCGTCAGGTGTCTCGGCTGCCAGCGAACGGGTTTCCACCTGTTTCTGAAGCTCCTGCAACTTGCTCTCGTAAACCTGGACAGCAGCACAGAGGAGAGAAAGAAGAGAGGGAGCATGGAGAGCTGCCCATCAGCCACAACAACAGGAGGGGAGGGGAGGGGAGCCGAGCCAGCCGTCAGCACCACACAGCAATCAGTACACAGCTTGTGTTCAGCGTTTCAGCGCATTTTGAAATTCCATACTTCAACCAGACTTTAATTTCTACACTAGATTGGAAGACTTTTGTCAGTCACAGTGGCTGAGCTGCATGATTCTCATCTAGGCTAAATCAGTCTGAAGCTTTAGATTATTTTTTAACAAAAACAAATACTACAAGTGAAATGACAATGGGTTTACAATTTCATAAAATGTGTCATGAAATGTGAAACGAGTGGGCAGTTTTCCCTTCACTTTACTAGACCTGCATGTTGGATCCTAGTCAGATTGTGTGTAATGTAGTGGGAGTTTGGGGTTATAGACTTTCACTTAAAATAACATTATTCTTGTGAGGATATACATATTTGAATCCCACAAAAAAGTCCTGTGTCCATCATGAAACACCCATAACCCTGCAACTGAATAGTTAAAGCTGCAGAAATATTTGAAGAGTTTTGTTCCAAAATTAGATATCCATTCTCAAGCGAGATATAACACAAAATTAAAGAAAATGATTGCACTTAGTGGATAGTGGGATGTTTCAAGCTGATGTAATGAATGACAGATTGAATGATCAACTTAAGTAATGATTTTTCTCCCAAAGACGGATATTCAGCCTTTTGGAAAGGTACTCTTCATTTTCAGTCAACTAGACTGACAAACATCATGCAATGTGAGGGAAACGGCCGGAGTGGAAGAGGAGAGCTGCTGGTAGAATCTGAGTCGAGTGTAATCCTATGAGGGGCGCCATCAGTGCAGGACAGGCTGTGGTCCCGATGACCTCATCCTGTTTGTTCAGTGTCTTCTGGGAAGACAATGCAGCCTTTTCATATATCATTAACATCCTCCCTGCTGTAATCCTACCAACAAGCTAAAAGCAAACTAGGGACAACGCTACATAAGCATTCTCAGAATGTGCAGACTTGATTCAAACACTCTATTGAAATCCGATTTCTAACTAAATTCATCTGCTAGAGGCGATGGAGATACTGAAATGTGTACTGAAATGAACTGTTGTTTCAGGATGAAAAGATTAAATGTATTCCCTGAAAATGATGTTAATGGGATAAATGACAGCAAATCTAAATTTGATCCCCGTCCCATGAAAAGTGAGCACATGAGAAACTGTCATGCTGTGGTCTTTACTGATTGCAGTAATGACAAAAGACTTAAATCATAAAGTTTTCTGCCACTTATAGATGCAATTCTGTAGTCATAATCATAAATGCTAGTTTTAAATTGATGATAGTTTGGGAAATGGCAATTAAAACTTAATTAATTCGAGCTGTAGAACCACATCTAATGTTTGTGTTTATCCTGACTTGATGTCTCAAACTGTCTAGTCTTCTCTGCAACTATGTCACCCTTGTATAGTGCACTGCATGCATGCAGAGATCTAATTCTAACTGCCTCTAAACTGCTTTGATAAAATGAACACCAACCATTTAAAACAAATAACTGCATTTGGAACATGTCATTTTATTTCAGTCATAATTTGAAAATAAACCTCCAGCAACACAGGGATTCATTATATCCTTTTTTTTTTTTAAACCTGTGAACAATACTGCTCAAATAGGCATGTTTGCACAAAGTGCTTGATTAAGGAGCATCACAACTTGGTACACAGCCACAATGAGGCACTTGATATTGCAGATTCAGATAGTAGACGTACAACACTCAACAGACACTTAGAACTGAGATCTAACACAGACATATATGAATATTTCAAAAGAACAGTACACTGTACATTGTCCATTTGATGTTGTATACTTTTCCAGATTACCTGGTAGCTGTCAGCACCGGAGCATGCGTTAAATAACATTCTTTAAAGGAGCACTTATTGGGGCATGAAAAAATGTAAGCAATGGCATGCAAAGATAGTCATAAAGAGATGAGCGCTTAATGCTGAAAGAACAGCGTCGGGTGGAGAGACTAGGCGTATATATAGATATATCATTATAACATTTGGTTTGTGTTACAACATAGTAAGGCAGAAGATATATACTATTGTCAAAACTTAGAAAAAGATAAAAGATAGAAAATCGTTTCATCATTCTGAACCCAAGTTGAACTTTTTGATAGTCCTGAAACGTATCAAACGTATCCTGTGATACTGCTGTGTGCCGTTTTGTTTCTCTAAAATGGTTTTGAAGGGCAACTGGTGTGAAACTGTGATAATCACTGGGTTCTTTTAAAGCTAAGAAAGCAGCAAGGATAAGACAGATTGACAGGCAGACTTGCTGCTCATTCAAACAAGCTTCAGCCACAGTGCAGAGGCCAAAACTGACGTGGACGACTGACTCATACGCTTCATCTTACTCGGATAGATCTATCACGATTGTATGGGTATGTGGCGTTTGATAAAACTAAAACATAGCAGTCAAAATCTCATTTGACATGGATACTTCTCATGAATAACATTATGCAAACACTTCAATTCTTTGTCCTCCCTCCAACATTTTTCAAGGCGAGTCTGTGGGAACCATGACAACACCCTGTTGGACATCCATTTCAAAGAAGCTGTAGTCTGTGTGCTTACTCAGTGAGTCACAAAACCAAAATGTAATTTTTAAGACCACATGAAACAGAAATCAGAGCTCAGTCTATGATTTGTGGTTTCTACAGGAAGAGTGGGGGAAATTACTTTGGATTGGTTTGACTGCAACTTTCACATAGGCATAATTTTTTATTTTTTTGGGGCTATGTCATCCCCCATGTCACCTACCTTATGGCCATGGTGTCGCCTAGTAATTCTAACAAGTCATTTTTAATTTCATGGGGTCTTTAACAGACTTCAGGATTTTAGAGAGAACTTAGCATCATGGCATTAGTGAAAACATCCTGGTGGGAAAATATACCAACACATACAATGTGGTAGTTTCAAAAAGGTACTTAAAAAACCCTACATTTTCTATAATTTTGTTTAAGGTATTGCTCAACATAAACATTTGCGTATAACTGATTATACAGCTTATCGATGACTTGAAGTGCAAAGTAGTGTCTGTAATACAGGGAGGGTGGCAGTCATACATATGAAATAAAAAAAGAATGTAGTGTAATTTTTAATAAAACATATGTTTGAAATCAAGCAACTAAGTGGCTTCTTAATTCATTTAGAATTCTAATAAATCAGTATGTTACTACTAAAGAGTTAGTTTTAGTTAGTTTTGGTAGATAGTCTTCTTTTGTGAACTGTAGGTGAAAACTTTAGTATACATGTTAAGCACTGGATCAAAAGGAAGAGAAAGGGAAAATCGGAGAAGAGGTCATTGGATTGAACTGTAAATGCACAGCAGGGTTAATGACGTTAATGAATCAAAAGGCACTTTTTGAATACGGCTTTCTTTTACCACCGCTTCAGTCTCCATTCAAATGGCAGTCACGTAACGGACTAGCGGCATCAAGCCACTATAATTAATTTTAAAATGTCCAACCTACTGGTCCCTTGATTCCAGATCTAGGCCAATGAAGATGCATGCTGGACAGAAAATGTTAACTAGTAATGGGAAATGATTCCTCCAGCCCAACATTCAATCACAGGGATACACAGAGAGAAATAAATGTACGGGTGTTTTCTGTTCTTACCTTGGGCTACCACAAAAGCTTTGATGACTATTGGGCACTTTAATGTGTTCATAATGGCTCAAAACATTCATGATAAATCAATACTAAAATGGTAAAGATGTAAACTCAGAAATTCAACCATGAATATGTTTTGGCAAATCAAAGCATGACTGATGAATCCTCACACCTGCTGAAAGATATACAGAATAGGCATGGCATGTCTGTTTTGAAAACAAGTCCCCTCCTCATCTGTTGGCTTCGATTCCTTATGACAGTTCTCCCAATGCAAGTGTTGACAGAACACACAATGCAGCACAACTGATACAACGGCATAGATTATGGTGATGATAAAATGTCTTCTTATAATACATACAATTCAAATTTGGATCAACCAATAACACACTGTTCAAGTGCAAAAGTCACAGTTCTAGCTGTCTGACTCACATGATTCTGAGCTGTTGTGATCTGTAATGTATTTGCCTACTACAAGTATATCCAACTAGTTTCTCATCCCACAAGTCCCTCTCAGACTGTCGTCTCCCTGCTGGCTTTTAGGTTGGGGGCAGACATTTGCCTGCGCATTCTTGGAGGCGCCTGAAAGTTGATTGGATGATTAGCTTGGTCAGTGTGATGGTACTGCTGGTAGCCATTGAAGCCGGTATCTGTATAGGGCATGCTATTATAGTGGCAAGGCTGTTGTTGGGGGTGTGGCTGGGGATGTACTGGCGGGTTTTGGTAGTGGCGGGGCTGGTAGAAAGCCTGCGAATGCCTCCTGTTGGTTTCGGAGTGCTGCAGTGACTCCATGGAGCCAGAGGACCGCTGGCGGTGATTAAAGGAGTTGCTGCGGCCTCGTTCGTAGGGCTGCTGATGTTGGTTGTTCCTATGGTTGTGTCTGTAACCCTGGCTTACACCCTGCTCGAAGTCACTGCTTCTGCGCTGGACTGAGGGGCTTGGCAGCGGAGGACTGACTTGGATAACCGAAGCAGCCATCCTTTCTCTAGAATATGCTCCTTCCTCAGCCTGGCCTTCTCCCTCTTCTTCCTCTACAGCTTCTTTGGGCACCTTCAGCTCGATGACCTGCTCGTCTGTGATAATGATGTGGGTGCCTGGGCTCCAGGAGTTGCGGTGCTTGGGGTTGCTTTTGAAGGGGAAGCGGAGCTTGCGGTCTTCTGGGGGTATGAAGCGATGTGGTCCGGACTGCCTGCGCAGCTGCTTGGAGATCTCTTGTTGTTGCAGGTTCTTCAGGCGTACCTGCTCCTGACGCATCCAACGCATGTGGCCTCGTTTGAGGGTCGAGTCATCGCCTGCACTTTGGCCTGTTTGCAGTTCTGCGTCCTCTACATCAGGCTTTTCAGGCACAGGAGGTTTGCCTTCTCGAGGACTGGGAGTTCTAGCTGCGCTGGTAGAGGTGTTGATGCTGGGAGGCTTGTCTTGACCTTCTGTGGCGATGAATGGAAGGACCTTTTCCATTTTGACCATCTTGTTCCTGAGAGCGCGGATCTCCTCGTCCTTCATGTTATTTTGTTTCTTCACCTCGTGCAAGATGTCCTCAAGTTTGTCAATGTGCACCTTCAGTTCATCCATGACAACCCCTCCTGCTCGGGAGCCATTGGTGATGACATCCTCAATGCGCTCATCGCCAACCCCTACAGTGTCCCACACATCCCGAGCCACCGCCCGCCACGAGTCCCGCTCGTTGGGGTCCTTCTTGCTGTAGCTAGCACACAGCTCCTTCATCTTTACAATGGCCAGTGCCTCAATTTCCTGCCGTGTGTGGCGGAAGTCGTTGAGCGCTACTTCGTAACAGATTTCCTTGACCGCCTGGATCTTCAGGTCAGAGATGGTCACCCATTTGGAGTCCTTGGTGATGCGGCGGCGCTGAGGGATCTGGTACATTTTAACTGGCTCTCTTCTCTTCCCACTGCTGGGTAATCCACACTTTTTCACTATGGTTTGTAGCTTGCTGGGGGGCAGCTTTTCTCTCAAGGAAGTGATCAGTCTCCAACTCTCTTCACAAGACCTCTTATCTGAGTCATCCCCACTATCAGAGTCGCCATCCTTGAGAAAACAAAACAGGAAACAAACCAGATGGTTCCCAACAAAAAGGAGAAATTACAATGGGAAATCAAAGAGAAGAAGGATGGCTTTTAAAAAAGAATGAATACAAGTATGAATATGCAACATGGGAACTTCTATTATGAGTAAAGCTCTTGGTCAAATCGGATCGTCAACATAATATTCAAGAGCCAGGATTCTGATGTTCAAGATTCTGAGATTTAGGACGTTTACCAAGATGACTCTTACAGTGTAATAACGTCATCTAAAAAATTTGCATACATCATTACTGTACAAGATGTATGGCAACATGCAATATCATTCCCAGAAGAATACGTCCAAGATAAAATCAAGTTTTAGGAGAAACAGCTTAAAAGGAAAATTTAACATAGACAGTGGCTTCCATTGACTTTCTTCTCATTTTGCCTGTCTAATATTTTGGCTAGTGAAATTGTTATGGAATATGAATTAAATCATCTTAACTATGAATACTTTCATCTATTGAAGTGAGCCTTTTTTCACATGTCAGAAATGGGGAATTCAACAAGGCCAATCTAGTTCCCAATGTTGCATATTGATATTAAAAGTAAAGGTAAAGCATGACTATCGTGATTAGAAAAAAATATAAACAGAACAGAGAATAGTTGATGATTGGAGCACTTCTGTATTATTTTGTGATATTCCTCTTCATAATTGCAAATTTGGATATTTGACAGCTGGATCCCAAACATGCTACAATGGCATGCAAAAAAGGTAGATGGATTTTGGAGCTTTTCCCCTTTAGAAGTCCAGAAGATTTGAGTGGCTTTAGTATTAGCAGTGAGTTAGAAGACAAGAGTGTTGTTGCAGTTTTATCGGAAAGCCAGTAGAGAGAGGACAGGCAGAAGTGAGGTTAAGTGTTAATCCACTACAAGAAAGATGTTAGTTGAAAAAAAATGCAGTTTCTCATTTTTTGTAGGCAAAGGACATTACAGATCACAACCAGTTGGAACAGATACTTCAAATCTTGTGTATGACACTGTATCTATGACTAGAACTGGACATGTTATATGTCATTGGGAGTCTGAACACTGTGCCTATAGTTCTGCACATAAAACCACCAGAGTATGGAAGAGGTCTGTGATTCATTGATTCAATTGCGAGCAGTGATAACTGTTGTTGGGCCATGCCCTCAGTGTGCTACAAAGACACCGGGTAAGGCTAGCAAAGAGAGGTAGCCAAAGAAGTCAATGAGAAACCACATTGTCGCTATCCTTCAAAAACTACAGCAGGATTTTTTGTTATCACAATGCATTGTACATGTCAGCAACTGCATTGAAGAGATGAGAACTCAGGACAAAACAGAGCGAGAAAACTAGAGTAGAAATCTAATCCAAGCAAATCAACAGCCACCTCAAAGTTGACCAGCTCAACAGCAAACACTGCAACTTAGTCCAGAACCAGTACTGAATGAGTTAAGAAAACATGCTATTAACATGAACCATGCAAAAGCAGCATCATTTTATAAAAACAACACTATTTGTTTCGATACTGATCAATGTTAAATCGGTTTTAAATTAATTTTGATCTTCATATCAAATGAACAATCTGCTCTAAGGTGCTGTTTTGCAAGATTCAGTTCCACTCTAGAAGACACAAGAAAAGTGAAAACAGGGATTTGGAAAGGGGAAAGCTTTACAATCTAATTCTCGCTGAATCAAATTGCTATAGAAAATCAGTCTAACTCAGGAATCAAGGGGAGCTGGGAGGTAAAAGCTCGACTATCTCAAACCAGAACAAGTAGATTTGAACTTCCATGCAAGAAGAACAGACATGCGCTAGGAGTAAAAGTGTGATTCACACACACACAACAGAATCTCAAAAAGTGTCAGAGCTCAGAGTGAGAATTAGTACTAGTCAGACTTCAACGGAGCAAGCGAAACCATCGTCCAAAAAACAAAAACCTCGCTATCCAATTATATATTAACCATCGAAAATCCATGCTTTAACTTTGTAACCCACTTTAGACATACAGTACATTCTGAAGGACATTTCACTCAGAACAATCACACAACTAGCAAGTCATTTGGGTCACTCCAGAAACTACTACAACTTCAAAAGAGCATCATCAAAGTTCAGGCTTGGCTTCCATTAAACCCACCCTGCAGTTATTACAAACGTGGCTACGTGAACTTTGAGCACGATGACTTCTTACAGGCAACATCAGACTTAATAGATAAAGTCTAGAAAGTGGGTTTGATTGAATTCCAGCCTGATTCTTAACACTTGAACTCACCAGTCTCTGTTGTTCCAGAAGTTGGTCTGCCTCTTCCTTCTCCTTCTTGTACAAGATCTCCATCTCAGTGAGTCTAGACAAATTTAAAAAAGCATTGAAAAGTACATTACACAATTCATAATCTATATTAGAAAATCCAAACATTTGAAAACTGACTCTATTCTAGGGCTGGGCAATATATTGATATTCTATCGATATCGTGATATGAGACTAGATATCGTCTTAGATTTAGGATATCGTAATATCGTGACATGCCATAAGTGTTGTCTTTTCTGCATTACAGTAAAGTGATCTAACTTTCTGAACTTCCACACTGTTCTAGCTGTTCTATTATTTGTCTTTAACTTCGTCATTATATCCACATTACTGATGATTATTTATCAAAAATCTCATTGTGTAAATATTTTGTGAAAGCACCAACAGTCATCCCTACAATACTGTCGCAATATCGCTATCGAGGTATTTGGTCAAACATATCGTGATATTTGATTTTGTCCATATCGCCCAGTCCTACTCTATTCAGAGTTCATCAAGCTTTATTTATTTTGTCAATCAAACAGCTTGTTGGAGGCTTCTATTTAAATAAAGCTTAGAGCTTGCTTGTCATGTATATGGGTGAAAAGTATAACTGTGATCTCTGTCTAACCAACCATGTTATAGGTCTAAAAGGGCAAAAATAACTTTATCAGCCTGCTAAAATGACAGTGAAAATTCTAATTATCATGCTATAGGAAATAATTCCCAGTGATCTGCCAAAACAACATGAACGTGTATTTATTTACCAATTCACATTAAGTCACAATATCACTCTTCTTTTTCTTCTTCAAAATCTGCCATATTGCACCGAGCCTACAAATTAATTCTTCTAGATTATATCTTGGCAAATCTCCTAATGACTGTGTTGATTAAAGTTAGAAAAGTGAATTTGCGGCAAAAGTACTTGATTGTTCATAATATGCTTTATTTCCTCATGAGTATTTTTTACCACTACATTCCAAGAGACTCTCTGTACATTGTCGCACACCCATTCAAATTCCACTTCTGTCTGGATGCTATACCTTTTCTCCATCTCCTGCTTCATGTCGATGCCCTGCTTCTCCAGCAGCTCCCTCTGGGCGAAGGTCCAGTCCACTGGCTCGACGGGGGTCTCAGCCGACGGGGTCTTCTCCCTCTCGGCCCTGGCCTGTTCTGGGTGGTTGAACCGGAACACGTGGTTCTTTCCCATGATAATGCGGTTGCCTGAAAAAAGATATGGTAGAAATTAGCATGGAGACAAGCGAAGACATCATCCCACTGGAGCTGCAGACCAGTGTGTTTTGCCGTTTTCCATGTATTTGACCTGAAAGGGGACAGACAAGTTTCATGACCCACTGAAATGCATTACATAAATTCAATTAATGGTTACAGGTAAATCTGCCATTTTTTCTCAGTACCTGAGAAGCTGTACTTTTTGAGGTATACAGGTTTTCATCTGACAGGACTGATATCAAATTATTACACAGATAATTCAAAAGATGTCACATTTTCAGAGAATATACACAAATAAGAATTAGCACAAACAACGAAACACAATTTGATAATACTGATATATGATAATATGCACCTGAACGAAGCTGGACTGAATCCTCGACTCGCTTGCCATTGACGTAGGTTTCTGATCCTTCGCAGGGCACCAGCATGACGATCACTTCAGCAAACACAGCACCAACAAATCATCAGTGACTCATGCTTTTCCTGAAAAGCTCATTAACATTAACGGTTAAATGGTGGAGGACCAATATCTATACCAAGGTGTACTGATTGACATTCATGGCATGACTTTTCCATTAGCCAAAGGAAATGAATAAAGATGAGTCTACACACGCACCCATTCAATCCACTGAAGCGGTACCTAGGCTTTTGCATGTTCAATCTAGGAAGTATGGGTATCCGTCTTTAAATTAAATTTAAAAGGATCAGGAAGGTGATTTCTATCCTTGTCCCCACAGATCAATTAAAGAGCATCCAGAATCTCAACACACACACACAAAGACACCCCCTGCTAAACAGACAAGCACACTAGTAATGGTATCTTACCATCTCCATTGGCATTCCTCTCACTGCGGAAGATGCAATGCTCTTCTCTGATATGAGCACCACTTAAAACGATGTCTTGACGTCTTTCAGCATCTGCCTGGCCCACCCTGCAGTAATCAAAGTAGCCATTTTGAGTGAGTGATCACTGCCCTCTGATTCTATCGGCAGCCATTTTGGCAGAAAGTCAGTGGCAGGAGTTACCGCTGAACCTTTAAAACCATCGCTTATGAGAAAAGGCAGCACTTGAGGCCCTGTAAGGTCTTTCATCTTGGATCCTGTCATCCGTTATTGTCCCCCTCGGGCATGACTGTAACTAAATACTTTACGGGAAGAGTCTATAGAGGAGGCCAACAGGACAAAGAGGGGAGGGAAAGTAACTTTAGACGATACAATTTTGGTCATCAACGGCAGATTTTATGCCACCTTCCTCTGACTCTGAAAGTCCCTCTAGCTAAACAGAAAAAAGGAGAAATGAAATGCACAGTACTTTTTCAGAGACTCTAATTCTAAACTTTTCCAGACCTTCTGCAGCATTTCAGTGTTAGGATTCAAGTTTCGGTTACCTTGTAATTCCATCTTTGATGTAGTAGAGCAGACACTCTGACATGAGTGGATCCTCATTCAGGTTAACCAGGTGCGGAGTCTGCAGAGGAGGAGGAGACACGAGAGTGAGGTACAGTCTACCGAAAGAAAATGTCTGGGATTTCAGTACTTTCAACGGTGCTTCAACAGGACAGAAATTTTGCTGCACTTAAACTGGGCAGAGTTTCATATCAGTATCATCAAGGACTTCCAGTGATACATGAATATCTCCTTCATGACAGTGGATCGAAATGGCCACACTGACACAACGCCGACACCTCTAGCGCCTGATACATCACAGTACTACTAAAAACAATGCTAGGAACTACTCCACCATGCAACCAACCTTCTTTGGGGAAAAGACCCCATTAAAGTCTGTATAGAGATCACAAGGCTTTCCAACGAAAAGCACGGAGAGGCAGCGGGTGAAAGGAGAAAAAAAGAGAATGAATGGAGGACAAGTGAAAATGAATGAAAGGAAAAAAACAACAACCGAAAAACAGGAGGGGGTCAAAACCATGCCTGAAGAAGGATTAAATTCAAAAGAGGGGATTTTTTTTCTGAAACCAAAGCTGATCTAGTGACAGTTGGCTCTGAGCAGTCAGTGATTAAAGGATAACTGATAGCTTTTCTGCCCCTGTCATGGTCTTGACTCTGCTGACAAGAGCACACCGACACACCTACAGGTCTTTATATATTCCTGGCATATCAAGCTGCCTCTGCTGGGAGATGGGTAAGTAAGGAGTGTGCAAGGAATAGACCATTCGCCCGCAATTTAAAAGCCTCATGAGAGCACTAACAGGTCAAAGTAGCTGAAGGAAAGGGGTGACAGCTAATACTCCAGTCTCTTTACAGTGCCAAGTATATTCAAACTTTGTTTAAGTGGCTAACGCAAAATTTAACCTTCAAATAACTGTATGCAGAGCCACTAGACAAGTCTTGAAAGTGGAAAGCTGTTCACATACCGAGTGTCAGTCAAACACAGAGGGGAAAATGATACTCTAGATGTTTCACATAGTAGTAAAAGGGTAGTAAATACCTGGCCTGGAGGAAAATGCATGTCTATGCACATGATGGCAGCAGCTGTGAGGAACTATTCTGAGCATGGAAACACACTTATGCTAACAAATCACTACAAAGGACTTAAGCTCTGCCAGTTACGGGGCTACATCTAGTGCAGGAGGGGTAATTTATCTGTTGATTCAATTGAACAAACCTTCTTCGTAGGAAAACAATCAAACTGCTCATCGAATGGACTTTCGTGGCTAAGCTGAGTATGTGGAGGAGGCAAAATAACACAGGGTGGATAGAGAGACAAAGAATAAAGTGAATGAACAGGAAAACCCAGTCAGAGTTCAGGGAGGCTTCCTTAGGAAATGATATAATATGGAAAAGAACGCTGATGATGTGATGGAGGAAGGGTGTGCATCACCATCCAGGGGGAAACTGATAACATCATAGTCACCAGCATCAATGTGTGTGCGTGTGTGTCATGTGTCTCCTACCTTTTTAGGAGAGAAGACCCCCAAAGTGCCCCCATCTTCACGGATTGCCACACCCATCTCTGCAAGCAAGGCCTCCCTAATTGCGAGGAAAAGGTATTCATAAGTGCAGAATAGGTTAAGTAAGAATAACTTGGAATGCATCATCGGTGCCTTCACACAACAGTACGCAACCCCATTATGTGGATTCATACTCATACACTCAAAACAAAGATTTTGGCTATCATGGCAGATGCCCTAAAAAGTTGCCACACTTGATTAGACCAAATATTTGATCCTAGGTTGCTTATGTAGTCATTGCTCTTGCTCCACAGAATTAAAAAAAAAACACATTAACTCTGTACATTTGCTTGTGTATTGATAAGAGGAGGCGAATAAGGAGTGATGGTGTGCAACTATACACCAAGGGACTTGTGGATTGACAACAGGCACAGAATGGCACCAGTGAGACACAGGGGGAGCCTCAATGGACAGACAGTAACATGGTTGATGTGACAGCCACAGACGAGTGGAGGAAGAGGGAGAAGGAGGGAGAAGGGAGAGAGAGAGAGCGAGAGGAGAGGGAGCGCGGGCAGCAGAGTGTGACGACAGAGCGAGGAAGAGAAGTGGACAGAATGGGTGCAGAGGAAATGAGACAGATGGGTGAAGAAAGCGAGAGAGAGGGCACAGATGGGTGAGAAGGCGGACAGACACAGGACTGTGGAGGGAGGGGTGGGGGCGGCCGTAACAGACCAGCATGTCTAGCACTGGCAGGGCACAGATGAGCGGAGGGAGAGGTGAAGACACAGATAGCGAGGAGAGGTGATAGACAGAGGCTGGAGAGAGACGGAGATGGAAACGCATGCACACTCACTCCCCGTACTGACCTCTCCATGCGGATAGCCTCCGTCTTTCGCAACTTCTCCTCCCAGGTTTCATTGAGCTCGGCGATGATCTTCTCCGATTCCTGAACACAACATGGAGAGTGAGGGGGAAAGACACTGCAGCCAGTATAATGTGATCTGCACTACTAGCAGTGGATTGTGGGAGCAATGTGTTTAGCTAGCTAACAGCAGGCCACCGCAGCATCTGTAGTCGTGAAATTTAGCTCCGCATTTTGGTGACAAATCTGCTTTTTAACTCCAGTTGGTACCTGATCTTTCAACTGAAGAAGCTTTGGGGTCAGGTCTCAAAACTTAAGATGGCGGGGCAAGTCAAGACACGTTTTGCCACTGATAATATTGTGTTAAGCTCACGTTGTTCTCCTCTGAAAGCCTGAGGCTCAACTATCTCCCAGTGAATAAGAAGCAAAGTATGGCCACTAAGCCCGTTCTCCATCTATGGCCATCTGTTGTTCTGGACATTGAAACAGTCTGTGACATGAAGCCCTGGAAGATTTATCAGTGTAAAAGGTTTAATCATGCAGTGTAGGGGGATCTCGGTCAAGACTAGAATGTCTTACGGGATTTGTTACGCAATACTGATGACAGTGACTTTACCTTTAAGAGAAGGATTGTAAGATCTACTCATCTTCATTTTTGCGTCATTAAAATAGCCACAATACCTTCACGGTTACTTAAATATTAAAGGATTTGGAAAACCAGTACCATGTTTTTTTTTATCTGTTTTCACACATAACAAATGTACAAATCTGTCCCACATCCTTAATATAATGCCAGAATTAGTAGCTATTAAAAGCTATAATGAACTAAATGTTCAAATAGGGACTGCTAAAAATAACAACCAATGTTAGACACTCCACTCTGAAAAAGGAAAGTGAATATTTGCTTCACCATTACACCTAATAGCCACTAAGATTGGATCTATTTTGGTCTAATTTCCTCCCTATCTGCGTCAGCGTCTGACGTCATCGGATGACAGATAGACTGGGCACCATGGTCGCCATGGAAACTGCAGCTCCTAACGGTTGCTGGTTGCAACCCTATGCATTCCCTCATCAACGGAGCGTGAGGTTGACTGCGAGCGTGAGAGAGATATAGAGCACAGAGGCCAGATAAGGATTGATAGCTAGGGAGGATTTTGATTGTGTGCTGCCTACGCTAAAAGTAAACAATAGAAACCTTGACATTAAACGAACTGTGACGTTAAGGAAGAAAACGCACACCCAGCGAGGTCCAGACCTATGGGAGACCCTGATGAAGACCATGTAGCTGAAAACGTTTGTGATTAGCACATAAAATGGAGAAGAGTTGTGTGACTTCTGATTAAACGAGCTGTGATCCATTCACTCCTTTACTGAACAAACCGTGTGTGCATTGCCTCCCACTTCATCTGTCAGTACTTTGATTTTAAGTCGGTAGGAATCAGTTGACTTTTAACCAGCCTTCCAGTCTATTCATAGATACTTCTGTTTATAAAATACTACAGACCTTATATAGTGAGGCCTCTTTTCAAATGTTAAATAAAGATACACTTTCTTGCACTCTGCATTTCCACACTGCCCCATATAGCACTACACAGTTCTGCTATTAGCCCTACATGGGTGGCGGCCATAATGCAGGGCAAAGGGAAGAGTGTGAGTGCTACTATTTCCCAGTCCTTAGAGAGACAACAGCAATTTCAAAACCGTATTTTGGAGATTGTAGTAGCTAAAGGTGGGGGGTTTAGCAGGACAGATAGCTGTGGGACGCTGCTGCTCCCTTAACCAGAGACAGTAAAAGTGAGTGATTTGGAGCCTGCCGAGGCCCACTCAGGTGTAGACGGCCAGTGTTTTACCTTGAGCCTTTCGATGGCCTCCTCTCCTCCCGGGGTGGACATGATGCGCTCTTGGATGCTGGTGACCGACTGCAGGCCCACCTGGCTGCACAGCGAGCCAGAGGACGGGGAGGCTGTCAGGGAGCCAATAGGGGCTGTGGAGAGATGGCCAGGGCGTTGGTTCTCTGAGGCTAGCAAGTATCTATGCTTACTGTTGTGTATGTCTTTCAGGTCTGAGCCAACACCAGGGGAGAAAGAGGGAGAGAGAGAGAGAGGTGGGATAGGCCCGGGAGGGGACAGGGAGAGGAACCCACACAAAATGGAGGAACAAATACCAAAAAGGAAGAGAGAAAGGAGATGGGGAAAGAGAGAAGGACAAAAAGGAGGAAAGATCGGAAGAGCACAC
>OMOV01087125.1:14636-34348 GCA_900312565.1 Beryx splendens | reverse complement strand
CTCGTTTGGGCAGTCAGCCTTGTCCATAAAGGGTTCTCAAATGTGGAACACACTTCCAACCGAAATAAAATTAATTCAAGATATTAAGGTTTTTAATAAAAATGTTAAAGACTGGTTGAAGCAAAATCAAAGCTGTATGCATTATTAATAAATTTATGATTTGAAATGTTCTGAATTGTATGCTGTAAATTGTAGGTAACCATGATATTTGTCCTTTTCTTTCTTTCTTGTAAATGCAAATTGTATGTAACCTGATATTTCACTTTTTTCATTCTTTCTTTTACTAAAAGCCTAACTAGGGACAGGAGTTGGAAACTAGCAATAGCTGTAACCTCTGTATGCGGAACATCAGTAACATCAACTTGTTTGTAATGAGTGGATGTAATACTATGTCATCCTGCATTGTCCCTATCAAATAAACTCAGAAAAAAAAAGTCTGTGTTATTTTTGTATCGTATATATGTAGGCCTAAATTTGTGCCAAGAATGGCACACTAGCCGCATATAATTTCACTTGCAATTACTTACGCTTCAAAGCTGCTATGAGTTCTCACTTTCTCACTTTTAAGATAATGCCAGTGGCCTCCTATCATAGTGTATGCTAAAGTGTTAGCATGGAGCAACCGAGCCAGCGATGATTTTGGTGTCTATGTTCTCATGGGGAAGCTGCCCATTCTCCCAAAACTTGGTGCATTCCTTTAACCTCCTTTTTTCTGCATTGCCCTATCGACCAGACAATATCTACAGAAAACGTGTTTGGCCTAGCTTTTATAGAACTAGTTCAGAGGTGTGACCAGACTGGCACAGCATGGCACAGATCAGCTCAGTTTGGGTCTGATGTGGCTACATTTACATGCACTGAGAATTCCCTTCTTAACCTGGTTACTCAAGCAACCTGGTTTTGGGCTGATGCATGTAATGCCATAACCAAACCGGATAAGCTCATACTCTGATTATGAGAGACTTGGTTAAGAAATCTGGCTTACTCTCATATTAAACTGTGTTACTGTAGCATGGAAATATCTTACTCCTTTCACTTTTGCTTTTGCTTTTACAATAGTGATTCCTATTTCTTTCCTCTGTATTAGAAGTAGGTTACTATTTCTCAGTCAAAGAGGGAGGAGGGAATATTCTGCTAATTGGTTTATCTGTGGCAACAGGGAGACTCAATCACTGGGTATCAAGGTTCATGTAAACAGCTTAACCTGAATAAGAATGCAACTGGAGTATGGCCAGTACTCCCTGCATTTAAACATAGCCAGTGAAGAAAACGCTTTACAGGAGCACCATTGGTAAGTGAATGTGGAGGTCAAAGAGAGGTGGTGATAAAGTAAGAAATCTACCAGGGCATCCGTAATTGTCGACTACAGGTTGGAAGGCACAGAAAGCTCTGCTCCTTGTAAGTCCTTATTACAGAAAGATAAACACATTTGTATACTCCCACGGATGATTGCAATAGTGAGATGGGCGGTCTGTTAAGAGGAACTAACATAGATGACGTGTTCATTGTAGCGGATGAGCAGGTTGCGGAGGATGCCAGCTTCGTTGAGGTCGCCCAGACGGATCATGTCCTCCACCCCATGGACAGAGGTTGGGTGCATGGGCTTGATGTTGGTGGCATTCTGAGGGGAGATCCAGTGCTCCTGTATGAGTGGGGAAACAGAGCGTAAATACGCATCAACAGAAGGCATAGAGACAGTTTGTCGTTTCCCCCAGAATCTTATTCTTGGCAGATGGAAAAGCCTCTGAAACAGCATTTAGACCATGGGACACTAAAAAATCACTTCCGGTTAAGGGCTTCCTATAGACAACCAGTGTAGTTATTGTTCAATACAGTAATCAAACAAACTGCATCACAGCCATCATATCAGAGGCGGACGATATTGACTGGTCGACATCTGATTTTTTAAAATAAAAGTCCAATATCGACCTGATATGTCTGCAAACTGATTGGTCTAACCTGGTGTGCATACACAATAACATGGCGATACAAGATTCCTTTCTATTCTGCTGTGGACTTACCCTGCCCTCGTCATCCAGGACCTGGATCTGTCCAGAGTCACACAGTTTCACCACGGCTCCCACAGGGACGTCAAACTCCCGGCCTGTTTTAAGGTCCAGCCACACATAGTCCCCCTGGATATCAAGAGCAGCGATGGTTATTATTAATTATACATTATCAGTCTGAGGCTGTCTGTGTGTACATGCCAAGTCCCCCTGCTTGCCTGAAATTAGCTTTTCAATGTTAGGGACATTTTGGGGTGTCAAGCATTCACTGTGGGCATGGCCAGCAGTGAGCTGGTTGTGACAAGGTGAGGCTAGCAGCCACAGAGCAGGGAAGTCAACAACAACAAAGGAGGAAAGCAGGAAGAAAAGAAAGAAACAATGAAGCTAACATCATGAAAATCAGCGTGGCTTTTTAATAATAGCAAATACCAGGATTCAGAAAGGGAATTTTGACTATTACGGCACTATTGTTCTTTTGATACCTTGACCCACTACATAACCACAGGATACAAACGAGACTTGTAAACAGTAAGACTTGCCAACCAAGACTTGCCAAGCAAGGTATTAGCAGCAGCCAGAGGCGTGTGTGTGTGTGTGTGTGTGTGTGTGTGGGTGTGGTGGGGGGGTTGTTACGTGTTGCTCACATAATTTCATTCCTTTTATTGCAATCTTATTGTTTGTTCAAGTGACTATTTCAAGTTGCACCACTGTTCTCATGCATGAAATACTTTTCAGCTGCCAACTAACCCAATGGCAAGACTTAGCCTGATGAGAGCTTAGCCCCAGCCACCCGCAGCCTACAAAGGGCATGGTGTAACCTCTGACTTTAGAGCTCGCCACTGTTGCAAGGGAGGGTGTGCTGCATTTGAGTGGGATTACGATTTAGTGGGGAGGAGTTTACGGTTTAGCGGGGAGGTGTTTAATCCTGATTGTATCTATCAAGTGTCAATCAGCTGGGATCCAGGAAGTCAGGCTCAGCCAGGGAAAGGGCTTTGCCATGTCTCAGGATTAAGACGCACATCTCGTTTTGGAGACAACGGCCTCGTCAGCAGGTTCACAACTACCAACACAAGCATGCAGACCCAGATAAACCCACGCTAGTCGCTCACACTTGGTGGGAAATGGTAGAAACTAACATTTAAACCAAGAGAGGCCTGGGGGAATGAGGAATAGAGGGAATCCCAGTAAAGAAGAAGGTGGTAATTTTAATTGTGTAAAATCTAGCGTTATTTTCTGTTTCATTTAGATGTCCCCTCCTGTCTCGTCTCAGCTCTAGCGGTGTTCCTGAATGTGCGCATTAATATGAAACAGTGACTGGAACTTCTTTCAACATGTAAATAAAACCTCTTGGTACCATTGGCCTAGCTTCTGTATAAACCGACTTACGGCAAGTCGCAGCAAAGACCAGGCAGTGGAAAACTGGCATTGCGCTATCTCCATCACTTTGCTGTCAGCAAAAAAGCAGCAGTGAGCTGGTTGTGACTATCAAGGTGAGGCTAGCAGCCACAGAGCAGGGAAGTCAACAACAACAAAGGAGGAAAGCAGGAAGAAAAGAAAGAAACAACGAAGCTAACATCATGAAAATCAGCGTGGCTTTTTAATAATAGCAAATACCAGGATTCAGAAAGGGAATTTTGACTATTACGGCACTATTGTTCTTTTGATACCTTGACCCACTACATAACCACAGGATACAAATGAGATTTGTAAACAGTAAGACTTGCCAACCAAGACTTGCCAACCAAGGTATTAGCAGCAGCCAGAGGCGTGTGTGTGCGTGTGTGTGTGTGTGTGTGTGTGTGTGTGTGTGTGTGTGTGTGTGAGTGTGGTGGGGGGGTTGTTACGTGTTGCTCACATAATTTCATTCCTTTTATTGCAATCTTATTGTTTGTTCAAGTTGTTCGGAGCTACTCAAGGGTTTTTGGACCGGTTGGGTTTAATTGCGCTATATTACTGTTCGTAAGTTGTCACATTTTGTTCATTTAACGTTCGTCTAGTAACATGACTTTTTTTTCTTTTCTAACCCACTCACACTGTGTGGCAGCCAGTGTGACACACTTTACAGTCTTAAAGGCCAAACTTCTTCACCATAGAAACTAACCATATGCCATTTTTTAGTGTACCAGCCAAAATACCATAGAAAACAGTGGGGAGGCTGTTCTATCCATTCAAATGCTGTGGGTGTCTTATGTGCCAGCCTCTATGAACACCCACACATCTAGCATAAGTCTCCAGTTTGTTTAGATACTAAGCACAGCAGCAGCTACCGGCAAATCCCTTCATAATAGAAAACATAAAAACTACAGCAGAAAAACACAATCTCCTCCTCGGTCTAGACCCTGACCTTAAGGAGGCTATTTTTTGTTTCCATATAACAACATCCAGATGTCTCCCGTGGGAATGAGATTCATAGGGCCCCAAGCTGAGATTGAACCAGCGTAATGAGTCTGAAGGGAAAATATCAATGGCCTGATATGGGGCTGAATGTGGCTGAATAATTCTGCTATATTTAGTGTGCGACTGCAATGTGTGTGTGTCCTTTGGGAAGTTTAGAAGAGGTGAGTTCAGGGTTATGTGTGAATTTACAGTTTATATACATATGATGTGCACATTTTGTTTTCCTCATATTCCCATATCCTCTTTAATTTGTATAAAGTGCATGTATATATTTTCAATTATTTCATACTGAATATATTTCCTTTTCTAGTAAGTTTCATATCATACATATTTTAATTACTTTTTTCTCTATTTTCTTCTTTTTCCTCTTTCCTTTTTCTCAGTATGTTCTACTACGGTTATTTTAATGTCATCATTCATAATTTTTTTTCAGACAGTACTTTTCATACATTGAATTAGTTAATATGTTCTTAACACATTGGCATTGTCAGTGGTGTAATGTTTAATACTCCCCCTTTTCTGTATTCTTAATTATTTTCTATTTTTCTTTGCTGTATCTTATTATTTTTCTGTTGCAACCTCCTTTCATTATCAAGTTTCATCTTATCTTATGTGTGATGATATCATTCCCCTTGTGCTAAACTGGGTTTCAAAAGAACTTAACATCATCAAAATGAATGGTATTACCTGCCAGGGCCATGCACTGGTTATGGTTGCCTAAAGCTTAAAGAAGTAGGCTTGTGACAAGAAGGTTATTGGTTTGAATCTCCAGACCGGCTAGGAAAATCCGGATGGGGAAATAAATGAGTAACCCTCCCAGCTGCCAGGTATGATGTATATAACTGTTTAACTGTTTGCCAAAAAAAGAGCATTGACAAAAGCGTGAGTGAGGGAGATGAAGGAGAATAACAGAACACCACAAATGGAAAAGAGCAAAGAAGTCTGTGAGGGTGTGGGATGAAAGCGGTCACTAAGCTGACTGAGGCATTTCTCCCAACATGACGTACTTGTTGCAGAATGACCATGGTTCAGCCTCTGGTTGGTTCCAGGACATCAGAAGTCACCATGTGAGGGCTCTGCAATGCAAACAGTCAGAGAAGTCATGCAGCTGAAACAACAAATCAATCTTTTAGAATTAATTATAATAATTAAATCAAAACATGAGGTTGGTTGGATTGAGGCTTTCTTCATTCATTAAAGTAACAATCTGTAACATTTTCATACAAATAAACATTTTCCTACTCTCTATCGCTGATTGATATAACACAACAGTGATTCAACCTTTAACCAGTTCATGAAAGCTTTTACATTTTCTGTGTCTGGTAGCTTTCTCTGGCGCACAGGAGGTGATGAGTTGCCTTTTTACCTTAAAATTCAGAACTATATTTACAGCTTTTTTGGGAGACTGCACACCATTTACAAACTGCAAATTTTCAAGTTCGACTCAAATATTTAGTAGGCTTGCTTCAATATAAAAAGGATTTTGATAGCTTTCATGAACAAATTATTGTGGAAAAACTGGCTTCCTCTTGTTATGGATGTGATTCATTATTTTAAGTACTTACCATACATAGTTACCATACTTTCCTTTATTGGTCATTATTTTCACATAGATTCGAATGGTATGAATGTTCAGGTGAGTGAGAGTAGACAGGGCTGATGTCAAAATCCTATTGTTCATATTTTAAATGGTGTATTCTGTCAATGCTCATTTACTTTTGTGCATGATAAATTCCTACATACTGTATTTTATATGACGTTCCATTCAACTTTTATTTTGTCCTATTCTTCGGCTTACATTTCATATTTGTTTTATACAACTTTTTCATACTACTTTTAAATTATAGTACTTACAGTACATAAGATTAGGCATCAGTTGAAGCTTTTGCTAATTTCATGATAGAAAATCTATTCAAATTTCATATCACTTGGTACATCAAACAGAATATAAAATTATACTCTAAACTGGATTTGCTGAATTATACAGTACAGTACTGCCTGTACACTACCGATAGCCTATAATAAGAGCTATTTAACTTCTTTCTTTCCTTCCTACTTCCTACTGATTGCATTTCTCTCTCAAATATTCAGTTTTTCAACTTGATTACCCCCCCCACAAATCATACCGAATACTTGCACATACTACGTGTGCAATGCCAATGCTTTCTAAGCTAACAACTACAAAGGGTCCATCCCACAAAACATTTTCATCTAATTTTCAGTTTTGTCTATATTTCTTGTCTATGATTCTGTGTGTTTGTGAGTACTACTACTACTACTACTACTTACTATGAAGCCTACTACCACTCAGTGTATGCTGAGGTGTTAGCACAGAGTAGTGGAGCCAATGGGACACATGGATATTGGTGTCTATATTTTCACTGGCCCTTAACAGCTGAATTGACTGACAGATCAATCTCTCAGAAAGTTGCTGTATTCCTTTTAGTTCGTACCATACTAGTTTTCCTCCCAACTGGTCAGTAATAACAGATACTGCAGAGTCAGAGTAGAGATAATCACAATGTCTGCCTCAACCATGTGGCTCAGCTGGACATGGGAGGCTGGTGAAGGACAGGGGTCGAGGGGGTAATGGGACGGGTGGGGGCTGGTCAAGGCTTACTTGGATTCCAAGGGCTAATCCCACCGCTTAAGTACAAGCCATACTAGTATGGCTGCTGACTCATTTTCTCCCCCACGACAACGCCTCCCCGAGCCGTCATTCCTTTGTTAGCATCTCTTGCAATGCCGATGATGAGGTGGCCTTTTTTGTTCCTAGATGTAGGCTATTTTCACCAAAGTAGGCTACAGAGTGAATTTCTAAGTCTATGTGCAGTCTGGGTGTTGAGCAATAAAAAAGATTTAGTTTTAGATGGGTGATCAAAATGGAACAGAGCGAACCAGATCACTCTATCCTGCAAGTCATTTTATCTTGCTAGTTCCTTTATGACATGAAAAGCAGCTGGCAATATCAGATGGCTCTCAGGGCAACAAAAGCAATGCATATGGTATGCAACGCATACCAATTGAAGATGGCAATTGCGGGGGTGGGGGGTTACGCTAGTGTATTAATGAGCCATTAGTGGACCAGTAAGTAGATTAACACTGAGTTTATAGCCCTATAGATATACAGTATGGATGTGATCATTTGAAAGTCAATGATATGAATTACAAATCAAATTATTAATATGAAAGACAATTTCTATATGTAAAAAAAATCTACTGATTCACATCTGACTGGAGAAGCAACCCTTTTTGGGTGCAGTACAGATATATTATATGCAGTATATCCTCAGCCAAGTTCATCCATATGTAGCTCCTCACAGCATGCGCAGCATATGCCAAGACAGAGCTTCTTATCCAGAACCACAGGGTGCCAATCTGGCAACCGTCCCAAACGCGGACCTGTAGGCCTGTGCTGTACTGTACTGTGTGGCATGCCCTACACCCAAAACAACCGCCAGTCATGACTTACAGGCCCACATCTACACATCTGAGAACATGTACAAAAAACATGTACACAGCTGTCTCCACTTGTGTCTGACTTTCCAGTACCTGTGAAGCAAACGCAGTTGCCGCAATTTTGGTGCTCTCTGGGGCTTGGATTGTGTTTGAAAGGTGGCATCTGGTGGAAGAAAAAACACAGAAACACAATATTTTAGGACTGCCAGAAAGGCAGATGTGCCAAAGAGTCTGTAGGTTTTTCATTAGGTCCTTGGTGAACTGTCATGTCTGAAATGCCTGTGGCAGTAACCTTTATAGACCAGCTGATGCTCCTGCTGGTGCTAGTTTTCACTGCAGATACACTGGCAGAGTGATTTTTTGATTTCATATTTTGCCTGTGGAAGCCTTTGACTAGCTAGTGGAAGATTCCTTTCAAGTCCCCTCATTTCTGGATTAAGGTAAGCTGTGTCATTCTACGTTACATTATTTTATATAGCTGTAAGGTTAAATGTTTAGTTGTACTGGTAAGCTATTATTGGTGATTTGGATTTTATTGTCCATTGCTATATTCTCATTTTCCACTACGCTTACAGCTGGCAAGCACGTAACCAACACTAAGCTGGTTTTTTGTTGATTGAACACAAATTGAAAGTAGCCACACAGTTGACCAAAATCTCTCAACTCCTTTCATCCCCAGACTGTATAAAGGAGTCTTCATCCTCAACATCCCTCTGCCCCTTCTCTTTAGCCACAGGCTTTCCACTGGGCAATAAAATGTTGCCGTAGGCTAACTTGACAATCCATAAGAAACGAAGACTCGCGTTCTCCACCACATGATCAAAAGTGAAATTGGCGCTTTCTGGGATATGAAATCAAAGGGATCATTATCATTGTTAAGACAACTCAGAATACTGAGTGCTCCCAGTGCCAAATACGTACAAGTGCAAGTGTTCAGGAGATGCTTTAGTAGACCTCCAAGTTCCAAACTCTCTGTCATCACAGGCCAAGAAACAATCATAAGAGCCCTTGTCAACCTGGTCACCGACTGCAATCTTGCTAATGCCAAAGGGCTGCCTGGGGATTCGGCTGCTAATCTGCATGTGTGGCCTGTAATGCCATTCTAACAAGGAGGCCGGGAGGCGTATGGGCATGCATGTCAATAATGACTCACATGGCAGGGATTCAGAGGTGCAGGCACAGAGGGCTTTGAAATGTTCATCGTTGACGTAGCAAGTTTTAAAGCCTTGCTTCCATGTCTTCCATGAGTTCTGTGGTTCTGGCCTCTGCAAAAAACATGTCTGATGAGGAGTGCTGCTTTTGTTTTGGTGGTATTAAAACTGTTTATGAATAAGGTGCTAGGACATAGGCCAGGTTGTGCTGAATCCTGGCAGCTTACGGTCATATGTACTATATGTTGTACTGCAGTATATCATATTGTATGGTGTTAGAATACAATTGAACAAACCAACACTCCTGACTTGGGTTCAAGGTGACTATCAGTGCAGCTAATGAGTCTCATCATAAAGTCAAACTCATATAAGCAGCAATTGCTTAGCATAAAACGGTATTTTTTAATTGAAGCAGACCGGCACCAAAGTGCAGGCTGATCATACAGCACTGTGGCCTTCATCCACACACTGCAAGGAATGAATCTTAGTTGCGCTCAACTGGTGCCTTCTTCGCTGAGTTGTTGGCTGAGTTGTTGGTGTACTGTCGCCCAAACCAAACAAGCAGCCAAGTACACAACTTTTAAGTTCAGCCTTATCCATCAGCCAGTATATTTCTTTAGCAAATTTTTACATCCAACATATTTTTAACTGTCTCACTAGACTCTATAGCACACCGTTGTCGACATGCTATAATTCATATATTTCATACTTTTCATTCTTACGGTTGTACTTAATATGTTGTAATGTTGTAGTTATCAGTTGTATTACCCCTCATTCCCCATACTGTCATTTATATTCTACATTTCTTTGCTGTATCCTATTACTATCTGTTGCTGCATCGACTCAATTTCCCTACTCATTCAAGTTTTATCTTATCTGACAAGCAGTAATCAAATCTATTTTGGAAGTCCACACTTCTAACAATGTAGCCAATCACACTGTGTTTACTTCAAGTGTTTATAATGGTTCCTTTTAAGTGCTGGCAAAGGACGAAGGGCTTGGGGTTGAGCGGTGAGCAGTAAGAGGCTTTAGCCTAAAGCTATAGCAGAGGCACTGTGGCCTGGCTGGTGGCTAAGCCCTCGCCCCAGACCCACGTTCACCTGCCCCACTTACCTCTCAACACACTCTGGAAGGTCCTCTCTTCTCTCTCCCGGTCCCTTTCTCCCAGTCTCTTCAGTCTCCTTTGACCCAGGCGGGTCTGAAGTGGCCCAGGGTAACAGGTGAAAGATGGTACAGGAATGGAGATGAAGCTGGAAGCTGGAGGATTAAGTTTTGCTCTCTTTTTTCTACTCTTGTCTCCGTCTGTCAATCCTTTCTCCTCTGTCCCATGCCCTCCACTTCTTTTCCTTCTCTTCCCGGTCTACAGTATGTCTCCGTCTACTGTATGGGAGTTTGCTGCTGCCGGACCGGTTACAGTCTGATGTCTGGGTCAGTGAAGTGACTCTCCAGCCTCCCTCTCTCGGTCTCATTCATGGCTGCTGATCCTGATTAGCTGGGAGGTGGAGCTTGTTGGTGGAAGACACAGCGACCGGCTGGAAAGTGGGAGGGGAGGCGAGGTCCAGGTCATGAGGTCCAGGTTGTTGCTTCTGAACTACAGAGTAAGCAATTTTGAAGCCTCTACATCTGACAATAATGATACACTTTATTTATTTATTTACAGAGTTCTTTAAAGTAATAAGCAAATCTATAAAAGGCAAGCATGAAAGCAAATCTATAAAAATAGGAATCCCAGTGAAAGCTATGATCCCATGAATAATGGGAAATCTAGGGTTAGACAGATATATTAGTTTGCCTTGGATGGCCAGACCAATAGGCTGGATATGATGCAGTTTGATTCATTGTGGAATTGATCAATGCTACCCTGGTTGTCTATGAAGACCATAACTTGAATTGATTATAAAGCACCATGTTGGCTTCTATACATGTACCATGTGATTCTTTTTCTTCTTCTTAGTGGTAGTAGTAGTAGTAGTAGTAGTAGTAGTGTTATCTGGGTTTCAGTGAAGAGTTTTAGAGTGCCACGATGGTCTAAATGCTGTTTCAGAATTCTGAGGGAAACACTGAAAACTTTTAAATAAAAATATTTTGTATAAAAAAGCCTTAAACGGCCTTAAAAACCTGTATCAGTGGAACTCTAATGAAATCCATCTCAGTTGTGAAGGTGTAGGGGAGGAAAGCCATTAAAGAGGAAAACACGTGCCATTCACAAATCACCCACAGTGGGTGGAAAGCGCACTTAATTGTGGGTTGAGGTTCAGATTGAGGGTTCCGATTATATTGCTTAAATCCAAAATGTATTGTATAGAAGACAATAAAGAAGAGTAATAAAGTTGACGCACTGAGTCATCATAAACAAAACTACATCTACGTTCTGTAATCCATATCTGAAGAGATTTCTGTCAAATAACGACATACCCAGCATAGGTTTTTGTCTTTTATTTCAAAGTCATGCCACAAGTTGACATAAAATACAAAAGAAAAAAAATCTTTTTTAGATTGTAGCTATAAAATAACCACAGTGTAACCGAGAACCAAATTCAAGGAACACGCATTGAAAAAGAAAAAGAAAGCTCACGTTGAAAAGAACACACAGACAAGCACACAACACATAACATACAGCACAGCTCTCTGACACCTAGCTATCAGTAAACATAACAGTTTGGAACGCAGGGTTAACTGGATATATAAAATTAACAAGGTTATAAAATACTGATAAAAGATACTTGTTATAAAGACTGTAGTATCTTCTAGAAGTGTCACCATGCAGTGGGTATTCCAGTCTCCAGTTAATAAACATCAGCAGAAAAATACAAGAGAATCACAAGCTCATTCATTGAGTGGACAAGACTCTATCTTGGATAAAAATGTCAATGATGAGAATACAGAAGGTGTCCGGTGGCTTGGTAAAATTGAGTCAAATGTCATACAGCCTACATAATGCTATCATTGAGATAACAGGATACCTGGCATACTGTTTCTGAAAGTCAATGACTGATGTCTTTTAATCGAGACACATGCAGCGGTATGCAAGCTGACGAGGCTATAAGATCAGCAGACAAGCGAACCCAAACTGCAACCATGTCGGCATTCTGTCTACAGCTGATTAACTTATAATGTGTCCCATTGTGCAGGCTCTGAAGTAACACATTTGAAATAATCGCAAAAGATTCTGTGGGCTCTACTTTCGGAAATCGACGGCACATGGTGCAAAGTGTTGAAAAGTAGGTACGGAACTGCCCATCTGCTATTGGCTGGTCTTTGTACCAGGTGATGTCATCACCTCTATAGAGGGTGGCATCACCTGGCACAAAGGCGACCCAATAGCAGATGGCCAGTTCCGTACCTACTTATCACCATTAGGTGTCAGGCCTCACCAAAGATTTGGGTTTAGTTAATCTCAAAGTGATTTATATCAAAGTCAAATTGGCCACCATATCATCCACTAAAATTGCGATTAAGTTTTTGAGTAGGATCTGCTCATGTGCACATCGCTTGGTGAAGCTACAAAAATAGCACAGAACAAGGCTGCGCTATGTGCCCTGCGCCTTTGTTGCCTTGGTCTGAGCAGGCGCGTGATGCAAGCGCAAATCCCTGTTAAGATGGACACCAAAATCATTACTGACACGCCCCCTAGTGCGCCTCTTCTACCGCTTCACTGCATTCAAGTTCACGGTAAGTCAAAATACCACTTAGCTGGCGCAAAGCCCCACCATCCACCATCCGTTACGAAAATAGAGCCCTGCAAATCATTTTTGAGCTCTCTGGATCCCTCATATTTCCTGTTTCATATATCCACTGATACGTATTCTCGTTGATCACTATAAAAAAGCTCTCTTTAATACCATACTATTTCCTCTTTATCCAGGATACATAACCTCATCCATCAAAACATGGATCCTACAGTAACTGATAACTCAAATTGCTGCTACTTTTATATACATACTGTATACTGCAGGTTATTGGATACAAAATACTAGAAAACTGGATACTGTTTTAATGCATGCAAGTGTGCAACATAAGCCTTTTACTTCACACAGTATGTCTATCAAAGTAGCAACAACTGATTATATGCACAACACTTTGAGAACCAAAAAAATATATTCTGTGAACCGTAATGGCGCGAGCAGATCTGAAGCGGTTTGCTACATGCACTGGCATTTTTGGATTCATAGAAAAGTCACCAACATCTGAACATTTCAACTTCATTCAAATGGTTTTGTGTTCTTAAAACCTGCTTTGGCATGGCCCTGTGAAAAATATATACAGAACAAGGAAACAAAAAACTATTACCTTTATATCAACCATCAGACAACCAGTCAGGGTCTGTACACTCCAACCACCCCGGTTAATATAGTTCCTGGAGAGTGTGTGTGTGTGTGTGTGTGTGTGGTGTGTGGTGTGGTTAACAGTGGAAGCCATAACACTTTTGGCAAATGACAACGATTACAATGAGTAACGATAGCAATGCAGTGACATTACAACCAGCATCACTTCATGGCATAGACGGACACAAAAGAACAGTGGAGAACAAAAAGGGTAGATACTCTGGGTATAGAGGGTAGATAACTCCCAGGATATTTGAATTGTCTTATGTTTGTCCAACAATTATAGCAAACATCTTTACAATGTACAGTACAACTTCATCACCCCCCGAGAACCCTCCCTTCACTATAGACCCATCTGTCACTTGATTTTGGCACTGCTGTGGCACGTAGTTTTCATGAGTGGAACCTTGAAGACAAATACCTCGTTAAGAATTCACATTCAGTGAGCCCAAATGGATTTGGACGACGCACTGTTTGATATTTTGGCTCCTTACTCTTATTACTTAGACTGTTAAGTGACACAGTGACTCTGCGGCCCAGATTCACTAAAGGTTTGTGCAGGGAAGAGTGTGCTATATCACCAACATGACCAAATCAGAACGCCATGCTGTTCACTGACCCTTCGCTATGAGTGGAAAAGCTGCCTAATAGAGCTGGTCACAAATAAAACCTCTTTGCACCTGTCATGGTCATGCATATGTAAATTATGTGTAAATCTCATCATCTTGCCCATGTTATAGTTTTTTGTCATCTCAGTTAGAGATTGCAACCAATTCAGAAACACTTCAAAACACCAACTACGTTGATAAATGGTGTGAAGACTTTGCGCAAAGAGTTTGTCCATTCAGAATGGCTGCTATCATTACTGCAAGACACATGCATCATCACATCAAGTCAGGTAAGCCAGGGAGAGGGTTTTCCATCCTAGAATCTCAGATCAGATCAGAGAACGCTTCCAATTATGCAGGGGCTTTAGGGCGCAAGGGGGCCAGTATTGGTGGATTAGTCTTAAAGCTGAAGCACACATGCTGCGTTTGTAGTTGTTGATGAAGGGGCAATTTGCTTGTGCAGTGCTCTTTTACAGGGGCTGTTTGCACCAACACTTGCATACATTTCTTAGTGAATAAGATAAAAACTCTGTGCTCTTAGCCCAAGCAGCTGAGGTGCAAAGAAATGCGCATGTTAATGAATCTGGACCTGAGGTTAAAGTGCAGACTGCCAGCTATTTTCAGCCACAGTGGCTGAGAAGTTGAAGTACAGCTCTTATTGTTCCTGGTCCCTTAGTCTGACTCAGTAGATATTTTATAGAAGAATAGTGTCATCTAGTGTATCACAACATCGCTGGTGTGCATGGTCTGAATTTTCAAGCCAGTCTCTAATCATGCTCCTGACACAGAACATAAAGACAGACATTAATAACTTTGGTTGTTTCTCTAAAAACAGTTCCATAGTAGGATAAAACAACAGTTAATCAAGTCACGTCTAACTAAATCTCTGTAGCAGGAGTATGATGACTCAAGGCTGGTTCATAAGGCTGTGTTCACATTGCAGAGCGGTTTCCACTAAAAACGCCATTATTATTATTATTATTATTACAGCTTTTTCTGCTGCGGTTACTAGTGCAAAGAGTTGAAACTAGTTCAACTTGAGCGGAAAAGATCCATGCATCATGTGTTTCTTGTGACAAGACAACCAATCAAAATGATAGAAATGACATGCTGTTAACTCAGCACTACTTTGGTCGCCTGGCAACAAACTGAACAACACCTATTACCGCTCTGCTTAGTTTCTGCCACTTTTTTCAAAAGATCATAGCGAGGCAGATCACGGATTTCTAGCAGAAAACGTTCCGCAGCGTGAACACGGCCTAACTCAGATCTTTGCTTACTTTGAGTCATTTAGTCAACCATGTGCATGTACCATGTAGCTACTCTATACAGTACTGTAATATAGAGCACAGTGCAGCCACAGCTAAATCCTCATAGAGAAACAGTAAAATGCAAAAAAGGCTGGCAGGAGAACCTGACAATAAGATATTGAGTGTAGTGATGTTTATGGGTTGCAGATTTGTAAAAGTCATTACACTATAAGACCTTTTGACAAAATGGCCAAAATGGCTTCCAGCATTATAAGCTGACAGTTTGTGCTTTAGCCTTTATGTTGTTGTGTCATTTCACAACCAAAATATTAAAAGTAAGGAGTCCCGTCCAAATCCTTGTGGAGCTCAATGTATGTTACTGGCAGCAATTGATTAGAACTCTGGATTACAACATTCATATTGACTGAACAAGAGCTTTATAGCTACGGCTAACAGCTACATGGCACATTCAGGAATACAATTCCCTCCTCATCAGCCTTAATTAAGTTTTCACGTAATAGTATGCCATCTGCGACGTAACAGGGGAACAGTGTGTCAATGTAGTGATACATACATAAAAAAACAAAAAACAAAACACACTTTGAGATGTGACAATTAAAACCTGCGTTATGAATCTGTTTTGTGGGTATTGTGCTCATAATCCAAGTTTAACCAATTAGCCTATAGGCTTCTAGCTCGCTAGCTTCTGCTTGGCTAGCTGTTAATTGTTCTGTTACTGCGGTTAGCTCATTATAAACCTTCATAGTAGCAGTGATTAAAAAGAAATGGTGCTAACAGTAGTTTGATAGTTCATGAATCATGTTAATTAACGTACTGATAGCTAATTCCCAAGACTTTCAGACAGGACATAACTGGGAAGCTAGGTCTAATATGCTCTCCTTGGCTAGAGTGAATCTAACTTCAGCAAGATTTATTTTTTACTGTGGTGTATGTTATTTCTTTCTATGATTTCACTGTGTACCTCATTTTGGTAGATGATGAGACAGAGATGGGAACCCCCACTACACAAATTGTTAATTGTCAAGCTGGCATGAATATTACTTGAACACTGAGCGCAAGCTGACGTTGATGTAAGTGCCATGTAGCTATTAGTAAATTCTTGTTTGAGTATTATGAGTGTGTTAAGTTTGAGCTCAAATAAGGTGTTACCATGTTATTAATAGGACCTATGACAGTCCAATCAGTATTTATGTACATGAACAAGAAAACAGAGATTGTATTTGTGATACTGATGTACAGCATGGAGCTACTCCATCGACAGTCTAAGGGAAACTGACTGTGAACACAATGTTGTATCATAACGATATCAGCTCCAAACCAAAAAATTTACCTCTAACCCTGATAACCATCCTAAATTCAGTCAGTCTCTTTAAGTCTCTTTACCAATTCATTCTCTATGCAGCTGTGTATTAGTCTAGCATTGTAGATTATCGGAACAAATATACGTGTCTCTTGTTTTTTCAATGGTTGACAGTTGATGGATACTGTTACAGACTGAACTGTCTCAGGGCCTTGCAATAACATAGCTGAAAGGCAAAATTCTGTGGTAGCTCAGTCATTAAGCAGGATAAGATCTGTCGAGTTTATGACTAGCCTAAACCACTAGTCTGTAGTTGATGCCAGTGTCACCCCCCTGGTCTGCATACTGTTAGTCTTACATTGTCCATGTAGTGGCGTATGCCTTTGGCACCATCAGCTACTCTTTTCTGTCACCTTGAAACTTTAATTCAATCCTCGTTTAGCCAGGCAAGCTGATTAAGAACACATTCTTATTCACAGTAATGACCTGGGGAGTTCGAGAAGTTGGAGAGGCAGAATTACACAAATATGTACACTCACAACTGGGAGCTGCCCAGTACAACAGTCTTGTAGTGTTGGCCAGTGAGAGGCTCCACTGGAGCAGTTGGGAGTTCAGTGCCTTGCACAAGGACACTTCAATGGTAATTACTGAGGGACAGAAAAGTGCTTCTTTCTTTTCCCACCTGGTCTGGACGTTAGAACCAGCAGCCTTCCAGGCACACGCTTCCATCTCTAACCTTAGACTGCTTGACACTGGCTGTCTGCAAACTAACATGGTATTTTGTTATTTTCAAATACAGTCTCTTTATCACTTACATATAACTCTCCCTCATTTTCAGTCCCTCTATTGGACTGAATGCAACATAAAAAGAGCACAGAGAAGACAGGTATTTAAAATAGCACCTAAATAGTAGTCAACAACTGCTGCTAACAATGATCGCCAATGCTAAAGGCATTATGAATGTATCGCTGTATTTTACTAGACATAACCGTTTCAAACCTGTTGATATGATTAGACTGATATGAGGTGCATTAGTGTAGACATGCTGATTGCTTAAAACTAGCATTTCCAAGACTCCGAGATAGAAAGAATAAATATATAGTAACAATAGAACAGTACAATACAAGGCCATGGACATATTGGAAAATAACCCATGCAAGACACATTTATAAAGATGCTGTACACAAAGGAATGTGACAATTAAATGCCATGTGACAGTTCAAGTAATGGAAAAAGGCGCTGAAAATTAAGAGTAAAAAGGGCTTGATGGTTTGATTGAGAAATTAGTCCGCTGACTCTTTGTGTTACATTCAAAAGAAATGTCTTGAGAATGATTGCAACTTATGTTTTTCCCCCCAATTCTTATTAAACACAGAAACAATAGTTACTTAAAAAAACAAAAAAAGACACTAAGACACACCCAATATTCAATAAAACCTGAAATGAAAAGTCTCTGCAATCATATTGCACTTCTGAAGAAAAAAATATGTGATGCATACTGTCAGGGCTTCTATCTCAAAAGCCTGCAGTTGCCAGAAGGTCAAACAGGATGGCCACATGATCTACGCAAGAAATGTCAACGTTTCAGCAGAGATTGTGTTGTACCAGTGATGGTTCGAAATGCAAAAGCCATTTGAAATACCTCTGAAAGCAATAAAGAGTACATCCTGTGTTTGATGTTGTTTTCTAGAGTTCCTGCTGTGGAGGCAAAGCCAGGACCAAGGCGATGGCACAGGTTGTTTGGCAGGGCTTCTCTGTTCGGTCTCATCCTCCCATCGTTGTGGGTCACTCGTTCCCATCAAAACTAAGTAAAGTGCAAAGGTGTGTGTTCCCCAAAAGGACTTGTTTCTGTCCAATAGTATTCACACCTCCTCACAGATAATCACTTTCTTTCAGACACGTGTATTAACAGATATACATCCACCCGAGCACTCCCAGGTGCTCCCATTCAGAGCAGCACTAGCATGACACACGCAGACACACACGTACGCTCACGCACATACACACACTAGAACGCATACGCACACACAAACACACATCTGTTCTATGCCAACAACAGAAGCACAGCTGCTATCTCTTGGGGTCACGTGGCATGAGTCTTTGGCCCAGGCCAAGTGACTCAAGTCAGAGGAAGCGTCAGGCAGTGGTGTTGCCGTTAAGAGATGATGTGGCACAGGGGGTGGCGGTTCGTAGCTAGGCTTGGGCCAGGCCAGGCTGGTCCAAGCTGGACTAGGAGATGGGAGGGCCTGGCTCATCTTTGGTCCCGTAAAGCACTTTATTATGTCAGGGTGAAACTTTGCACTCCATTGGATTGGAAAGGGGGTTTACGGAGGGGGGGGGATCGAGAGGGAAAGGGGGAGCACTATCGAAATCACCGGCTGCTAAGCTACGAGTGGAAAGATGTGCAATACGGGCATAGAGTTTCAGTTTTAGCCATGCAGCTTGGAGACCGTCCATAGCAACCGGTAGAAAGCGCAGTCTTAGGGGGTTTCAAATGGTGGTGAGGGAAGACGGGAGGTGAGATTTCAAACACGAGCGCACTCACAGAACAACACACGCAAGCTCTCAGTAGAGGGAGAGTATAGCTGCTGTTGGCTTTTGTTAGTGAAGTCCACAGTAAAAAGTGACAGACAGTGGTGCATGCTCACCAAAGCACTGGCAAACTGCAGAAGACTTGAGGTGTCTGGGTGGGCAGACACTTGGGGAGATGATCAGTATTATCCACAGTTAGAAAAGAGTATACAGTACGTCAATAAATAGGAGATACAAACTATGACCACGGTTATGATGATGTCGATCGAGGTGGCGAGCGAGGCAGATTTTTAAGGAGCTGAAATGGAGGCCGTGCTAAAATTAGAGACAATTGGAGTAGAAAATCACACAGAGAGAATCACCCAGGATTTAAACACCCCCCCCCGCCTCAACACACATGGCCAGTCCCAGGGTTGGACAGACAGACTCAGCCTTAAGGCAATGCATAGCCCTTAGAAACACTGGCACATGCATGGAGAGTGCAGGAACATGTGTGCATACATGCGTGCATGTGTGGATGTTTATGTCCATGTATATGCGTGTGTGTGTGTGTGTGTGTGTGTGTGGGGGGGGGGGGTGTGTGTGTTTGTGTTTGAATATGAAGGTATGAAGACGGAAATAAGGAAGATTGCAGGTGGGGGGGATTGTTTGATTGAGGGTAAG
>OMOV01087120.1:0-10028 GCA_900312565.1 Beryx splendens | reverse complement strand
CAATGAATTTGTGCAAGTCAGTCAATGTATTTCTATGAATGTGAGAGGAAAGAAGAAAATTGCTGTAACTTTGAAAGTACGTGCATCTCTCTCCACTTCTCTCTTTCTGTGTGTGTGTGTGTGTGTGTGTGTGTGTGTGTGTGTGTGTGTGTGTACAGTATATGTGGAGGTTGTGCATGTGTGGTGTGTATCTGAGAGAAATGGTTTGTGGTTGTTTTTCAGGGCGAGGGTGCCGACGGGTTGCCGGGACCTGCAGGCAGGCCAGGGGAGCCTGGGGACAGGGTAGGTCAGACACACAGTACATTTATGAAGATGGATGAAGATGAATTCAATTTTTGCAATGGGTCTCTATAAAAGCAATAAATTTCAGCTGATGCTCTAAGAGCCTGGATTGCTTGTGTGTTTCAGGGGCCACGCGGGCCTCCAGGGGAAATTGGGAGCAAGGTAAGATGAGCTAAATCACATTTTTTGCGAGGTGTGAATAGAAGGATGACCTCTCTCACTGTCTGTATCCTGATAGGGGGACCGAGGACAGCCAGGTGAGCCTGGATCACAGGGAGACAGGGTGAGTCACATTTATGCCAGTGTGAATCAGACTGAGTCAGGTGTGTGTGTCCTGTTGTAACAACCACCATCATGTAGGAACTGCAGAACCATATGCTGGAAGCTTCTGCATTACGCCAATCAAATTTGTTTGTATTTGTGTGTGTGTGTGTGTGTGTGACTGTGGCCCAGATTCACTGAAGGTTTGCGCAGGGAAGAGCAACTGCTGTATCACCAAAATGACAAAAAAGTGCCATGTTATCCACTAACTGTGTGCAATGGGTATAAAGCATGCCTAGTAGTTTGTCAAAAAATAAAGCCTCTTTGCACCCAGCGTGGTATGTATGTACATCTTCTGTAAATCATATTATTATTTTCTTTATGTATAGATGAGACCATGCAAATAGAGACTGCACCCAATTCACTAAAACTAAGATCCTTTGAAAGGTTGCCTAAAGACTTGTATGGCCATTCACAGTGGCCGCAAGCCTTTTCTGCAAGATGTGGGCAACGCTGCCCGCAGGTCAGGCAAGCGAGCGAGAGGGTTTTCTGTCCTAGCATCTCAAGTCAGACCAGAGAACGCTCCAGTTATAAAAGTTGCTTCAGGGCGTAAGGGTGATGCGCAATTGCTGATGAAAGAGACTGCTTGTGCAGTGCTCTGTTTGAGGGCTTGTTTGCATCACAGTTTCATTTGCAGAATTTGTTATTAAATAAGACAAAAACACTGTGCTCTTAGCTCAACTCAGATGCAAAACAATGCACAAATTGCCCTTAGAACACAATATTAGTGACTTTGGACCTGTGTTTCTTTGCAGGGGGAGAGGGGACCGACAGGTGAAACTGGGGTGAAAGTGAGTGCATCAATATTGGCTCAGTTTATTATTTATTTGGTTTATGGTTTATATCTTTCCTTTTAAAATGATGGTGCTGTTATCTAAATAATGACGTATCTCTCAGGGGGACTCAGGGAAGCCAGGCCTGCCAGGAATAGCAGGGTTAAGGGTGAGTGGCAGACCTCCATGTAGCGCTGCCCAATGACATCAGTCTATCATTTTGTGTGTTATTTGTTTTAGTATTTGCACTTTGACATGACTATTATAGATGCATAGATCACAGATGTCTTTCCATTTGTCATCAGGGTTTACCTGGGCCCAGTGGACCACAAGGGGAAAAGGTGAGGTTGATTCAATCAAAGTGTAATCATCTGACAAGCAGCGGGTCAATATGAACATGATTCCATCACAGAATGTTTCATAATCTGATGTGACAAGTTCCCAAACAATGATGAATGAATAACTGAACCCATCTGTTTCCAGGGAAATGAAGGAGCACGAGGAGAGCCTGGTAGAAGTGTGAGTTATTGGATAAAAAAAATAAATGTCATGTGATATAATCATTCATCTGTCCTTTCATTTTGGAAATGTACTTTCTGTCCATGACAAAGTGTCTGTGATGATTATTGTATATTATTCAACACATCCAGGGTCCAGGCCTGGCAGGGAAGAAAGGAGAACAGGTAGGCTGCCCATTTCTCTCTTAATACAACTCATCATGTTAAACAGAGTTCTCTGCTCAGTGTACGCTGACACACCATCCCTCACTTTGATTGGTTTCCTCTCTACTGCTCTCCTCTCACAGGGAGAGCAGGGCCTGCCTGGTCCTGAGGGACCGAGGGGAGAAAAGGGAGAGCCTGCCCAGAAAGGAGAAAGAGTGAGTTGGCACCCGCAGGGTGATGATGCTCTAGAAAAAATGCAATAGTGCGTGTGTGGGTGTGAGTTTATTAATGCATGTACACTTAGGCATGTGTCCAAATGGCTTACATTTTCACATCTAATTTTTCTCCCTTTTCTTTTCCTTTCTATCTGTCATACTGTCTCGTTGTGCAAGGGATCACCAGGGACAGGAGCCCCAGGCCAGCCCGGACCTAAAGGAGAGTCAGGGGATCGAGTAAGTTCAGGCTTAATTCATCATAACACACCACTCTTTAATGGAACAACAAACTGCATCATCAGAATGTTTACAACTGCTTTGATATAATCCTGATAATAGCATCCATTATTCATGAAGCATCCCTTTGTGCCAGCTGTCAGTGTAGGTCATGCCTTAAAACCGCACAAACTGCCACTGTGAAAATACATAAACATGTGCTCCTTCCTCCAGGGACTCGCCGGCATCAATGGAAGGCCGGGCGCTAAGGTGAAGGGCCTACTGTGGCTTTTTTAGCCTCTCAGTTTATTTATATTTCATCACAAACACTGACCATGCCTTTGGGTGTTGTTCAAGTAGTCAACCTATTACAGGCAGCACTGGTCTTATTGTGTTGTTACTGTGCCTCAGGGAGACTCTGGTGAGCCAGGAGAGAAGGGAGAGAACGGGAGGCCAGGAATCCCAGGAAGGAACGGTCTCCCTGCGAAACAGGTCAGAGTTGTGTATGGGTTCTGGCTGCTTTCAACTCTTGACCATGCAAAGTAACAGTATTCACACTCATCCAAATATCGGACCTGCTGCAGCTGTGTATCTCTCTGCACCTTGTTTCAGTAACACTTTATTTGGATTGTCCAGCGTTGATACTCAATTATCAGGTGACAACAAGTAGATGCTCAACAAGTGTCACTTGCCTATTGGATGCATCTCTATAGACTATGTAATCCTAACTTGACCCTATTTCTAAAATGCACCCCAATCCTAAGTACTAAGATTAGCTCTAGCTGAGACACTGAATATCTAGCCACTACTTTGGACACAATTATGAGAATCACGTGAAACTCAGTAGACGTTTTCGTGACACATTATAGTCACTTGATAGGAAATCCAGTATCAACTTTGGTCTAGCCAAAGTGTGACCCTTGTTTCAAGACCTTGTCCAAGAGCTTGTTGGTAGTCTACTCTCTGTGCTACAACTTCATAGTATACTGTAGTTCCTAGTGCTAAAACGTGCTGTTTAGCCTTCATCTTTTGCCATAAAAGCAAAATTTGACCATTTGTGTTATAGCATGCATGTTGCTATTAGTATGTTTAAAGATCTAACCAGCCTGTTAAGCCTTCTTCTGTTCCTCCCACAATGCATTTCATTCCAATGATGCAACTTCAGAGGTAAAAAAATAATACAATTTCTGTGAAAACTACTGCTACTATCTACGACATGTCGATTTCAGTTTCCTCACAAATTCTTGTGTGTGTGTATTTTACCACTGACCCTATACTCAGTTGATGTTCTGGTGATATGTCACAGTGAAGTTAATGAAAGATTTATACTTCTATTTTACAGGGAGAGAAAGGAGACAAGGGTGATGAAGGCACTCCCGTAAGGCTTGATCTCTTTTTCTTTTATTCTCTCAATTCCCATCTCCCAAATACTCTCTTTCATCTCTTATCATTTTGCTACATTCTGATTTTGATGTCACTCTCGTCATCCACTCTCGTAGGAAAAATCAGACGTTTATAATTACTAGTGTCTAGACGTAACTGCCAGCATCTCCTTGTCTCATGTTTGTTTTCTATTTTGATCTTGTTGCCCCACCAGGGGGAGTCTGGTCTTCCGGGGAAGACGGGCGAAAGAGGACTGAGGGTAGGACAAACGTTGTGATGCGTCTTTATACCCAAACTTAAAAATTGTTGAAGATTGTTTAAGATTTTTAAGTCTCTCCGATTTAAGTCTGTCCATCTCTTTAGTGTCAATTTGCTGTGTGTGCACATCAATGAAAAGGGGACATTTTTATTGACCCCCTTCAGGGCCTGACTGGTCAGCCAGGACGATCGGGGGAGAAGGGAGACGTGGGAGACCCAGGAGAGCATGGCCGAAATGTGAGACACCTGTTTATTTATTATCATACAGAAAGCTTTTCAGTATGCTCTTGCACCGCCTAACTGTGGCATTGAGAGTGGAAACAGTGAGGAAGGTCGGCCGCTCCATGTCTTTATTGATCTGTGTTTGATCGCAGGGCAGCCCCGGACCTGCTGGATTGAGAGGAGAGAAAGGAAACCAGGTTTGTTGTCTGCTCTCTATTTACAAAGCGCTTATCTAATTTTCTATCTGCTATTTATGGATTCACATTGTACTTTACTCCTTTCTTCAAGGGACCTCAAGGTCCTCCAGGACCACCAGGGAAGGTGGTAAGTGAGCCGCATAATTTGTTTAATAACCATTGTACCATAATGATAAGTTCATTAATAAACGCTTAAGTTCAAAGCAGACTGCAGTTAGTAGCACTGAGATTCCAGCATGTGGCTATTATTGAATGAAGTTCCCAGAACCATGAAAAACAGATAGGAGGCCGGAAGGCTGATTAGCTTCTGATGTTAAAGATAGTGGGGCTCTATGGGAAAAAATGTTCTTGTAGTCAAGAGGGAAAAGTGGTCAAAGGCATCCGAAACATGTCAGGCACAGTTTCTAACTTTTCATAATGAATAGCCAAATAGAATAAATGATTTTTTACCTATTTTAGAGGGCCTTGCATCACTTTTTCCTCATCCACAAAACCATGTTCTGACAACACAGAGAAAGCAGAACTATATAAAATATGTGACCCTCCAAACTGCCTTACCCTCTACTCTCTCCTCCTCCTCAGGCTGACATCCAGAACCAGCTAAGAGGAGAAAGAGGGGAGAAGGTACGTTCTGTTCCTCTAGACGTCTATGTAGGCTTTAAGTCTGAATGTGTCATTCATCAATGCATCAAGTATCCTCTCCCTTACAATCTCATTGCATCTGTTGCAGATATACTGCATGGACTTTCTAAATTATTAACATGAGCAGTAGAGAGACCAGTGCCTAGTATGTCATGACTAGGCGCCTATAAAATATAAGTTAAATGGGTGAAAATCCAAGTGCCACAGCTAGAGAATCTCTGTGTGTATCCCTGAACTCTGACATCACTTCGGTTCCCAGGGCGACGCTGGCGACCCAGGAGAGCATGGCGGCAAGGGTCAGAAGGGCGAGGCAGGGTCTGCTGGAGCCCCAGGACTACGGGTGAGTTCACCGCACACATGTAATGTAAAAACTGATCCCTGAGCATCTGATAGGCCACTGCCTATATGCAGCTGCATGCACACTGACCCTTTCCTTCTTGTTTTGATGCGTGTGACTGATGATGCTTTCCACTTGTTGTTCATACAGGGTGCTGAGGGACCACGGGGACCTGCAGGGGCGAGAGTGAGTTTGCTGTCTGTCACTGCATCTCTTCTGTACAATTGTGTCTTTATTCTCTAAATTGCCATGTCTATCATCCCATTAATATCTGAATTGTTTTCCCCGTTGTCTCTCACACTCACACCACTTTCACTTCTAATCTTTCCAGGGTGACACAGGAATACGAGGAGCCCCTGGAGACAAGGTTTGAATTGGATCAGTGTTACTGGTCCCCACATTCCCACAAAAATGGCCCATGAAATTGTACCAATATTACAAACTTAAAGGAGTTCCGGCTTTCTGGTGACTGGCAGGTTCCACTGTCCTTCATTCCACCGGATTCTGTTCCCCATCCTGCAGATTCCCAGTGGGATGAAGCGCAGTGGGGCTGGCAGACAACGTCAACGCAAACAAGTTGAACTGAGACGCTGAAACTGTTCTCTTACTATTTTAGTCCATAATGCAGTCCTCCCAGTTTTCTAGGTCTTCCTCTGACCCTAACACCTCTGTCTGATCAGGGAGAAAGGGGAGCATCCGGGTTAGATGGACGTGCTGGTCTTGATGGTAAACCGGGTGCGCCAGGGCTAGCCGGACAGAGGGTACGACCGATTTTGCCTTCTTTCCACCAAACTACAGAACCACACGGCATGTAGAACCTCACTGGGTGCTGAATCTGGGCATTGCTGATACATACATGTATTTCTCTCTTGGTGTTACAGGGAGACCCAGGGAAACAGGGAGATCCAGGGAGAGATGTGAGTATCCTTGTGTTAGTGTGGTTGTGATCGTTCGAGGGAAAAAAAAGATTCTGGTCTGATTAGCGTTCTATAAGAAGTGATCAGCTATTAGTATTAGTTATCATCAGTAGTCATTTGAATCACTTTTTATATTAATGTTTTTGAATATGATCATTGTTCAGTAATAGCTTGAAATTCAGTTTGAGGTAATGTCTATTTATTCATGGCTGACTGTAGTTAACCAATGTATGATGGTTTCAGTATTAGAGACCTTTAGAGAGATGGCGTATTTATTAAGGTGACAGTATTTTGTTCTATTTAGTTCCAGTTGAATGGTAATATGGTAAGAGAAAGTAAAAGAGGTCATTTGGCATTTCCTCCTCTAAACTAAGTGCTTAAGCACTTTTTTATAATGATTCAGACTCCCAGTGATTTTCAGTTGAAGCGAATGGCCCTGTTTGAACGGCCCTGTTGCAAAGTTGGTCAAGCAGCTGCATTATAGGGCTGAAAGATACTGACAAAAGATCTAATTGCGATTATTTGACAGAATATTGCACTTGTGATATAAACTGCGATTCATATCATCATCAAGCTTTTCTTGTCATACTTTTTTTAGAGCTTTAAAACTGTTTAAAGAAAAGTGATTTTGTAAAAAAAAAAAAAATAGACGTCAGAGTGCAGGATTTACAGAGTTTGAATATGATGAAATGTTTTCACCAATATTGTATTTGATTCATGGACCAAAGATTACCTGGAGCTCTAAAACACCTTGTTCACAAATCCATTTTGGACACCCCACTCTCTCCTAAGCAATTAATTACAGCCTCTGTGATTTGGAAATTGCAGAAGTTCATATTGCGATTTCAAAATCTTTTCTCCTGATTAATTGTTCAACTCTACTGCTGTAGAGAGATTCCAAATAATTATTATATCAATAATTCATGAAGCAATCATATTTAACATTTATCTAAAACCCTGGGCTGATAAATTTTTAGTTATTATTTTTGTATTCTGATCTCATAATCCAAGGTTATAGTTACCCAACAGTTCTGTATTTACCAAATTTGCTCATGTTGAAAACATGAGCAGCATAACATCATCTGTGCAGTTTGCTTGTGCATGCTGCAGAGGGCACTGTGGAGCTGTTACTCTCCATGCTACACTCCTCCTGGGACCAGTTACATAAACCAACTGTAGTTACAGACCTTCCACTGGTCTGAAATGTGTGTATATAATTCCATATTGCTTCAAAGTAAAGGCTAGTATAGGCCTGTGTCCAACGAGTGCCTCTCTTTTTTCTAGCTGCAGCGCTGTAGATGCTCGGAGAATGTGTGTCTGCTGTCACTCACCCTGGAAACCTATTTGAAAGCTGAAATGTTTTGAAATTCAGTGCCTTGCATGTTGAGTGCTAAAAATGCTCAGCTCTCAGTGCTTCTGCGAGTTGAACCATTTCCAATGTAAATTTTAAAAAAAGCAAATAAATTCTCATGGTAATCTTTCTAAAATTCCACTCAGCTGTTCAAGTGACAGTTTTGGGTAAAGAGTCTGAATCCTGTTTTGAAGAGCAGATACTTGACAGCTCTGCAGCTGCTGCCGAACAACCAGGACAAAATTAGATGGCATTTCTCAGATCTCGTTTCTAACACATCTTACCACATTACTTTGTTGATGCAATTTCCGTATTTAGGTTACCATTTTTAAATACTGCTACACATGTTTTCCCATTAAGTGTATTATTGTACCCACAGTTCTCTATCTATCTAAGTCTGTTTTAGCAGCCATAGACTGAAAGTGAGATTTGAGTGTTCACTCTGTTGTGTGTGTTACCAGGGTTTACCAGGACTTAGAGGGCCGCAGGGTCCCCCAGGCCCCACCGGGCCCCCAGGCAATCCAGGCACAAATGTGAGCACACACACGCACACACGCACAGTTTTAGTATTTATCTCTCTGTCTCAATCTATTTTTTATAAAACATCTATTTCTTTGTGTGTGTGTCTCATCAGTCTTGCTGTTATGTTTCAGGGTAAAGCAGGAGAAGACGGCAAACCGGGGGCTGCTGGCAAAATGGTGACTCCTCACTAGGACATTTCTCTTCTCTCAGCTAATAAACACCAGCATCCTGAATACATCCAGTTGCCATGCTATACCAAGATACTTGCAACCATACCTTTGCACATTTTATTACTGATTTGAGTGAAATACTTTGATGTTGATTCTGTTCAGTCAGTGTTTGAGTCTTTCCAGCAGTGATATTTTTTCCTCTATTTTCGTCTTTCTCTCACTGTAATGGCCACTTGACATACAGTCCTTCCTGTGAGTGACGCTCACTGATCAAAAGCAATGCAGGCATTTATTTCACGGTTTGGTCCGTAATGGCTGCCTAAAATGACTCTCAACTGATATAATCACCCAAAGCAGCAGCGTTGAATTGAAAGTGCTACTACAGCAGGTTGGCCATTATTCAGTCTGTTACTGTAGAGCTTGTTTTAGAATAACATTTTGATTTGTCTTGCAGGGTGAGGATGGTGTGCCAGGTGAAGATGGGAGAAAGGTTTGTGCCTGTTATTCAGTTTATAAGATCATCTGGCTTTGGGAAGATAGTTTTAGTTGAGTTTTAGTCAGTGTTTGTTGTAGGACTCTTCAGGACAAAAGTAAAATGTAGTTGTAGTCTAATTCAATAGTTCACTTATTTGACAAATTTGTGAAATTGGTTTTCTGGCATCGGCGTCCTCAAACGAATGATGTCATGCAAAATGGCCAATTAGCAGTTGGCCATTTGTAGATATTTGTGAATATTGTTGTGATGCCACAGATGTGCTTAGTTTTACAGGAAATATGTCAAGATGCAAAATGGAACAACAACAAACAAAAACAACTAATAGACTAAATAACTTGTAGTTACTGTAGCTAAGAGCCTAAAAATTAATTATTCAGCTTTGTGGTCCTTTGTTTATGAAGATTGTGTTTATTATGTCATTGCTTCTATGGGAACCTTACACTGTTGTCGTTAATCCACAGGGTGACAAAGGAGAAGTCGGAACATCTGGAAGAGACGTTAGTTTTGCTAAATCTCCTCTGTATCATCCTTCCTCTAATGCACCTTTTCTCACTTTGTGTGTCTCTGTCTCAACCCCTCCCAACTTTCCTTCTCCCCCCCTTCCTTTATTGATCATGTCTTTCTTGACTTTATTGTATTACACATTAGTTTTCCTCCTTTCCTTTCTCCTCTTCAATTTCCCCCTCAAGTGTGTATTCATTAACAGTACTTTGCTTTGACATTGACATTACCATCACACTCTCACTCACTGCTGAATCAATAGCCCTCTGAAAAGCAGCTATATAAATTCGCTAGCCTCTAATGATCAAGCTTACCCTTTAAGGGGGAGTCACTTCTGAGAGGGATCCAGAGGGGCTCCAAATGTCAGACTGCTGGTTTCATGTGCAAATTCATATTAATTATCTCTAGAACATCAGTGGAGGGGAGGCCGCGGCCACCTGCTTTGATTTTATAGTTCAGCCTCGGCTATAGCGCAGAGGGAAGCATCGCTGTGAAGCATGAGCTCACAGTGTTACGGGGTTGTGTTTCCAGGGCCGTGATGGGCAGAAAGGAGACCGGGGCCT
>OMOV01087117.1:0-11942 GCA_900312565.1 Beryx splendens | reverse complement strand
GATGGGGTTGTCAGAGGTAGCGATGTAGGCGAGGGCTGGCAGCCGGCCCTGGCCCTTCTCTCTGGGGATGAAGTCCACCGTCTCTGTGATGTAACCGCCCAGCACGGCCTCTCTCATGTTCAGGTATTGCAGGGACTCTTCGATCTGGGAGTCCGTCACCTCGTAGGCCACTCCCCAGGTGCAGGCCTGCAGGGGGAACAGGTGGAGGGAAGACAGTGAGCATACTGAATGTCAACTAAATATCACATCATGTGCAACATATGAGAGAAATGAACTGAGTTAAATACGAACACCACGTAATTTCAGTTTTGTTATTCTAAACACGCCCAGAGCCTCACCCAGTTTCACCTGTAATTAGTGAACATACACTGTTGTCTCCTATTGTAGAGTTTTGGAAAATGTGACTGACAGTGTTAGGATGAACATCTGAGGAATATCTGAGGATATGAAACGGCTTGGGAACTGAAACCATCACCATTAAATGAAGCTCACTTGGATGTAATCCAAGGAGAGTAAGCCACCCAGTTTACCCACATTTTTAGCCTGACACATCTCTTTATGACATTCACAGCATTAATAAGTAGTATCAAGCTGATGTAAACGATACAAGGATAGGGTCTTTTTAGGAGGAAAAAAATCACACAATGTTCTTCTATAGAAAATTAGATTTTTCTTTTGGTGGTTGTTTGCCTTATGATGATCAACAACTGGTTTACTCAGCTTTTTATTTTCCATTACATCACTGGTTAGACATAGAATAGTTCAGGCAAACATTATATCAGACTATAAAATAAGTCTCCACATTAAAAGACTGGCACTCCAACTTCTAGGTTTGGGACGGTTGTTCATGTTCGCAAATGGTGACTGTGTTACTTTCTGTCTTACTGAGTTAAGACATACTATATGCGATATGTGTTTATTTTCCTTTGCACATAATAATGGACAATAGAAGAATGGAAGAGAATGCAATTGTCCAGGAGAGGTAAAAAACCAACCCAAAATGGGCTTACAACAGAGCTTCTCTAAATAGATAATACATAAAAGTGTAGCCCACAATAGACTAAACAAGGACACTCTTACCTCACGATCCTCCACTAGTGTCACCACTCTGCCTGGCTGTGGGGAGAGAGGACAGACAGACTGTCAATATCAGGACATGACAGCTCAGCACATCACACAAGCGCACCAAGCATTTTTACACTCATAAATATCACTATACAGCCATCACATCACACGTTTTGAATGATTTGCAGGACAATCCAATGACTTTAGTTTGTCACAGAGCTTCAGAAGGAAGTACACAACTCACCCTCGCTTTGTCCCCTCGATAAAAATCATCCCCATGCCAGAAGCGTCTTTTATATCCTTTAATGTAGCCGATTTTTCTCCTCTTGTATTGGAAATCAGGTTTCCACACTAAGGAGCCATAGCCAAAAATCCACATACTTCTCTTCTCCTCTATAATGCCGTGAGGTTTCATGGCGATGGCTTGGCTGGGCTTTAAGAAAGTGACTTGAGTTTTTATTTGGATTTATTTCTATGAAGGAGCCGTCCGATGTTTCCTCTTCTATGCATTCCAATGCATCAGACTGCCATTATTATAATAACAAATGGCTAAAAATATCCACGGCTTCGTAGGGAGAAGACAGTCTGCTGTACCCAATCCTAACGGAGTGTTGTCCAAAGCGCAGTGTCTATTATTGTGCCCGGTAGCATCAAAATACCGTTAGGATGTGTAGAACTGTGTGTCTTTGCTGTTTCCTCCTCCTGAAGTACAAACACGTGTAGTTGTTGTTCACAGCTCGCCAGAACTAAGAGGTCCCGACCAATGAAATCACAGAAGGGGCGGGCTTAGCTAAACGGACAAGCCAATCAGGATCGTTGTAGGAGCGGGACCCGGAGGCCTTTTCCACGAAGCAGGATTCTGACTAACTGAGCTGGCCAGACAGACTACCTAACTCCTGTGGAAAAACACTTTTTGAGGAGGTTGTAATGGCTGGAAGGAGTTTTCTTTCTTTCTTTCTCTCTCTTTCTCTCTCTTCCTTCCTTTCTTCCTTTCTTTCTCTCTTTCTCTCTCTTTCTCTCTCTTTCTCTCTCTTTCTCTTCCTTCCTTCCTTCCTTTCTTTCTTCCTTTCTTTCTGACATTAAGTTCCAGTGCAACAAAACGTGCCTCAGAAAAGATATAGAAGTAGTGACATCAAAAGTCTCCTCTTAACAGTAACCAGAGGCATATTTTTTTTATCTTCACACATTTTTAGTTTTCACATCATGGTCAAAGGCATGTACTGTGTATCACTACTAGTTTATTCCATAGCCACCTATCTATCTTTAGTCTGGGAGCACCTATTGTATCGTTGAATGTCAAATAGTCAGTGATGGCAGCAGCTAATCAGATTACCTATAAATAGAGGTATTTAGCTGGGACTGTTACTTCTAGTTTGTCTTAAGCTCATTACGTGTCTGTGTTCTGCCTAGGTTTGTTCCTGGCACCTAATGAGCTTGTGCCCAGGCTGGTCATTGATGAATGACTGCTTGAGTTGATTTGCCCTTTGCCCACTCCTATAAACCAGTATAATATTTATATGTCCCTTATATGACATGATCTCATATCCAATGCATGGATATGTGAGCTACATGCTGTATGTTGTGGAGGTGGAAGAACACAGGGCTTACTGCCCCCAAGTGTTAGTTAAAGACATTGCTCCACTCTTTGAGACATCAAGCACCTTTTACAGTCTCCAACCTGCTGCTTTTCATTTGAGGCAGATGCATGAGAAGAGATCAGGGGAGAATTGGGGCACATTCACCTCTATGGGTGCTGGGGGAATAGATGGTGTTGTATGTATTGCACACAAACAGGAGTGGAAAAACAGCAGTAAAAATGTTTTCTAGTGGGAGGGGGGTTAAATGTGTGGGGGGTGGGCGATGGGAAGGCAATCTGAAAATGACATGAGTTGAAGGAAATGCAAGAGGTGTTATGAGCAACAATGTAATTGGCTGTGGTGTCGGTTGGGCGTTGTGTGTGCAGCTTCAGAGCTGGAGACTTGGCAGAGGCCTGGCTCTGGGGGGTCCTGTCCGCTCTGCTCACGCTCCAGCAGTGAAAGGGCATATGCTGATTTTCTCATTGACACAGCCGCAAGCATCTGCTTAGCTTTGTTAAGTACCTCAGCCTAACCCCTCCCTTCCAGTTCTCAAGCTTGGCCTCTAAGCGGACCACCGGCAGAGGCATGGGAGGTGACTCTGATGGAAGGTACTGTATGATGCATCATATCTAGGCTTGTCCTTTGTCCCTCAGAGCCTCGATGTGACTGTTAGCAGGTTCATTTATACAGCAGTTGGGGTAAAAGACCACGAGAATTCTTTATTTTCACATACAGATTCTTTAAATATATATCTTTTTGTCTTGAGCAAGTCCTTACATTGCTGCCAATTACAATACTGTCCACTGAATGATTGCTAGCACATTGATTTCACATCACATTGACACATGCCTGTCATGGACACACACATGGGATCGTTAGAAATGCTACAAGGCCAAACGTTATCTAGACAATGAAGCCACTTCCACACCAGGTGACACAAATAAAGATTCTAGATGATTCCAACATTTAGGCAAATCAGGATCTCTATTTGACCACGTACACTCAACCATTGAAGACCAACAAACAAACAGTGTACCAGATATGTATTCATTGTTACTTTTTCTTCTTAAAAAAAAAAAAGAAGAAGAAGAAAGAAACACCAACAACATTTTAAAAATAAATTCAACTTTTTGGGGCATCAACTTAAAAACAAATGTACATTACATACTTCTAATCTTAACATATAAATATACATTATATACAAAATAATCTTATAAAACATAGAAAGAAAAAGATCAGTGCTTCATATTCTTAAATTACTAATGAAAGACTAATCTTACAAAATAACATTATTGGTTCAGTAATTTCGATTGAAGGCGTCCTTGGTACGATAGTCACTTCATGTATTTCTTTGTCTTTATTTATGGGTGATCTTGCATAAGGTAAAATGAGGCCTTATCTTGAGTTTCCCTGGCGCTGTAGCATATTGCATCAATTGATTTTTTTTTTTAAATGTTACCTCCATTTTTGTTGTGCAAAGAAATCAAGATAAGGCGGGGCACAATGTTGTTCTTAAACCCATACATAAGGCTTTGTGATCTGGGCTGCATACATTCTTTATCAAAAGGATTCGATTTACAAAACTGACATGCCTCAAATATTCTTCAAAAATGAACCGTTTTCAGTAGTTTTTTTTTTTTTTTGTCACTCTTCTATTTAGCACAATGCTCATTTTTGCTTGCATAGCGCGTAGCCAGGCCACTGAAAATGGAAATGGCTGGCTCCTTCCACAGGCTTGTTGGCAGTAAGTTGATTTGTTGATTGCTGATTATCGCAATAAGGTGGAGAGGAGTACATCAAGATAGTCCTCTTCTACTAATCAACACGCAGGCATAAACATCTACGCCCGCTGCCCTTGGATGAACTTGGACGGACCGGACAAGGGTCTCGATCGAAAACATCAGAGGCGCGTCCGTAAGTCAGATTTGCTCATTATTTCCCACAGCAGTCTTTTCAGTCTTTACATTCTAACAAAAAAGTAGTAGCTTGAGTTCTATTGCATTCAAAGAGCGCACAGGCTCCATCCAGTTATCAAGTTTTCAAGAGCAGCAAGTTGCATTTAAATAAATCCCAGTCTCTCTACACTTGTAAACAGTCCAGAAGACATCCAATGTTCAGAATGACTAATATCTTCCATTTATTATACCTGGGAGGGAGAAGAGAGAGAACAAGTCAGTGACCATCTCAGCAGCTCTGGAATAAAAGTAAAAACACATTGTCTGTTGCTGATTAATTGATGATATATGCAAGGCCATGCTCAGAAGAAACGGGAAAACAGTTGAGATATGAAAAAAGCTCACCTCAGTTGCTATGACGCATTCATTTTTCTCGTCTGCTATTATAAAGACAGACTGGTACACTGAATCTCTGGAAGAACATATCGTTGATATTGTACACTCCGGCCTTTCACTGTGAAGCAAAGAGATTTTGTGTCAATTATTAAGCACAGCACCAATGTTATCTTACACCGACACGAAGGAGTTGATGTTCCAATCTCTGCGGTACTGAATGATGAGATGTTGAACAGCCATGCCACTACGTAATACTTAAACAGGGAATTATAGACATGGATCAATACTTTTTGTAGAGGTCTTACATTTATCTGCACGATATAAATGCCACACCTTACTACAGCTGTTCATTACAATCCTTCATGTGCACTCACCTGTACATTCTACTCAATGGCATTTTGTCTTCTATTGTCTTTTCACAGTTTTCATCTTTGCCCAAAAGGGACAGTTCACCCTTGTACCCCTTGGAGGTTTTGTAGTCCAGGTGGTAGTGGTTGATGTGTTTGCGGTTGGACTTTTCCCTGGGACAGTCCACCTCCAAATCTATCTTTTTATTGGTGTTCTTGAGCTCTAGAGTGGAGATGAGGTTCTCCTTCTGGAAGTCGGCCTTGGAGAGGTTGTTCATGGTCTCCGAGTCCCGCTCCCTGTTCCTCTGCTTCTTGACGTGGCGCACCACCACCGCCACCATGCAGAGAAGCACCAGAAGTGCCACCAGGCCTACGCCCAGGCTGATGGCCGCCCAGCTCAGCCTGTCACTGGACACCCAGCCTATGTTGGGGCTGGGGGTAACGGCTGAAGGCACGTCGTAGGACTGGCACTGGGGGCCGCTGTAATGGGTGGGGCAGATGCAGGTCGGCTGGCCTTTGGCTCCGGCGGTGCAGGTCCCTCCGTTCCGGCAGGGCTGAGAGGCACAGCGGTCTGTGGGCTTGTCACAGTTGCGGCCCGTGTAGCCCGGCGGGCAGGTGCAGGTGTAGTCGTTGATGCGGTCTATGCAGGTGGAGCCGTTGGCGCAGGGGTTCATGGCACACTCGTTGATGTTGATCTCGCAGCGTAGCCCCGCGAAGCCCGAGCGGCAGCTGCAGAGTCGGAGGTTACCATGGATCACACAGTGTCCACCTGTGCAAAACAAAGCAGCATTATCCCTCATTATCACTCACATTATTCTTTCATGTATAGATGCACAGAAAGAATAGATTATTTTTGATGCAGAGGGAATATGCTGTATTACCATTGGTGCATTGCAGTGAGGTACATTTATCCACTTTCTTCTCACAGTTGAGTCCAGTGTAGCCCGCTGGACACTCGCACATGTAGCTGTGCCCATTATCCCTCTCTCTGCACTTCCCTCTGTGGAAGCAGGGTGTGTCTGCGCAGGTCAGCATCCTCTGCTCACAGTGTGTCCCTTCAAACCCCCGTGGGCACGCACACCTATAGCCGCTCTCAGTGTCCTGCAGGCGAAGACATGTCAAGTTTATCAACAAGCTCCCTGTCAGATTTGCTTACGGCACCACATTCATAACTGCCCCCCACGCACCCCCTTCATCCTCAGTTTGAATTCTATTTACAGTAGAGAGTCTGTGAACTGGGTCATCCAGCGACTCGACAATCGGTAGCATCCTCCTGGACTAGCAGATAGACTGAGGCAAAAACAAAAACAGGAAAGCCTGTGTTGTGGGAAAGGAGAGAGAGAGACTTCCGGACTCACCAGGCAGCGGCCTCCGTTCCGACAGGGCTGGCTGTCACACTCCCTGACCTCCGAGTCGCAGTTGACCCCGGTGAAGCCTGGCAGGCAGGTGCAAGTGTAGCTGCCCTGGCCCGTGTTCATACATGTGGCCCCGTTGGTGCAGGGTCTGTGGTGGGTGCAGTAGTTCAGATCTGCAAACAAATGTGTGTGGGAAGATTACAAGCAGAACATCTCCAAAAATAACTTTTGCCTCTTGTCTTTATATTCTGCTGAAGCTGAGGATCAGCATTGTTTTATTCGCTACCCATACCATAGCCATTGACCCCTAACCGCAATTCAGTTTCATTCTTTTTGCTCTTTTTTCCCCTTGCAGCTTTGAAAAAGAAAGCAGACGAGAGATAGGGACTGACCTTGGTCACAGAACAGGCCTCCCCAGCCCTCCTTGCAGGTGCACTGCCACGCCTCCTCGCAGGTGCCGTGTTTACAGGACGGGTGGGGTTTACACACATCACAAAAGAGGCCCTGCCAGCCCTCTCTGCATCTGTCTCACACACAAACAGTACACAATAACTGTGGGCTCATACACAAACATTAAGGCTCACACTGTTATTACACTCACACTCTACTCACTGTAGAATACTATACTCTAGAATATTATGTATAGTTTATAATTTTGCTGTGATATTTGTATAGAATCCTACTAAAATCTATTATATATATTATATCTACTAAATGAAGAATAACATTGTTGATAGTTAATCTGTTCTATTTGTTATTGTTCTGTAGTGAATGCATTTTTTTGGGGTCAATTTCTGCTTTGGCAATGTATGGCATCACTAACAATGAAGCACCAATGAACTGAATTGAAAACAGAATTATTTATGAATATGAAAACATACAGCCAAATTAGTGAATACTCACTTGCACTCTCCAGGTAATGTGCAATTTCCATTCCTTTCACTGCAACCCTCAAGACAGATTGCTGTAAAAAATAAATAAAAAAATAAAAGAGACGATTTAAAGACTTACTTAAAGCTCAAAAGACCAAATAAGCTTCTAATGTGGCATTTATAACATGTTCCTAATTTGGCATTTATCACCTTTAAACGGGTTTCTTCTCGAAATAAAACCTGCTACCTGGCCGTTTCAATGAGAAACCATAATTTGCTGCGCGTGCTCTGCGCTGTATGTGACATTGATTTTGCATGGTTACAAGACTCGTGTTAAACGGCTGGTTAGTGCGGAGCAGATGCTTGTTCTCAAAAAGCGGGACAGCTGCCCCATTGTTATCGGTGGGCAGTTCGAGCCCCGCGCGCAGCTGCTGCCCTCCCGATTCAACAATAGAGCCCGCAATTTAGTGGCGCGTGGCGGACGATAATGCCGCGATTAACCCCGGCGCGTGCTGCTGGGCGACCACCGCCCTGGATTAGGCAACCCGCACGCGCCCAGAGGGAAAGCGCAAGTAGCCTATAGGCCTATCTCTGTTTAAATGTTGTGTAGATAGTTCCGGTAAATAGTTCCTCGGTTCTGATTGGCTGAGTCACATTCGAAGCAGTTGTAAAATACCTGATAACGTCACACCTGTTATCACGTAACAGCTGTTGCATATATTAATGCGCCAGCCGAAAATCACCATTCACACCAGGATGTAGGCCTAGGCTATATGTCTCGCTTTGCAACCTGGTTTTTTGGCTTCTGTTCAAGAATTACAGGCCTATTACTTCACGGAAGAGTGACATTAGAATACAGTTATCACTGATAAAGAATAAAACACATTAGCGTTCTTACTTTTTACAGCCTAAATTAAATGGTATCCATCCACAAGCAGCTAATGCATCTTAGCTGTCCAGTAGTAAAGGAGGGCCTCTTATCTTACTTCTTAAGTTTACGCATGCCTAAATCATTACATCCTTGACGATTACTATAACATCTGAGCACCAATAGACAATAACATGCTACAGCAAACCCTGGCCTGAAATCTGACTTGTGACCTTGATGAGAAACAAAGAAAAGTGCCCATGTGGTGTCTTTACTCTGATTGCTTACGTTCTTGGCAGTATTCTCCCTTCCATCCTGGTAGACAGGCTATTTGCCCGTCAGGCTTGCAGGTGTAGTGGCCAAAATGGTCGTCTCTTGGAGCGCATATTTTGGAACAAGTGTCCCCGTAGTAATTTTCATTGCAGATGAACCGGTATGAGTACCTTAGCTCCGTCTGCGTCCCGGTCTGCACAGCCTTTGACCACTCATGCCCTATTCCCAACTGTCTTTGGATGGCAAAAGAACTAATCAAGAATTGAGGGTTGGTGGTATCTGTGAAGAACAGGACATGACATTAGGCTTACAGCAAAGCAGACATATTTGGTAAGCATCAGGTGACCACAGCCTATGATGTAGTGCATGTAATTGTGTTTTGACAGTCTAACAACTATTCTTTCAGTGATTCAAATAACAATAGGCTTACAGTATATTGAAATTTCCTTTTCCTTTTTGTCAGCAACTAGCCATTATTCCCCTATTATGAAGGACCTAACAAAAAAGGTGTAAAATACAGGAAAAGGCGGTCATAGGATTTTTTGGCAAGGCTTTCATATTCTCACTTGAGCCTCTACACTTTCCCACGCCAAAAATAAACCAAGGGAAGTGCAATTGTGTTGGAGATGCGATTGTATAAAATGTCCTGTGACTCACAGCCCGTGCTAACAAACACGAATCCATAATGCTGAAAACGCCAAATAAACTTGCTGCTAACATGTATTAATGAATAAGTGGATGTTATTAATGAATTGTGTGTTGGGTAATAAGTCACAGACTACACGGCATGGCGCCCTCTAGCGGCGGACAGGCAGTGCGCAGCGCCTCACCTCCAGGTAGATCCGCTGCAGGACAATGCCAGGCTTCAATAACTAATGAGAAAGCGCCCTGTGGGGACAAATGGGGGGAAACGTCACCACAAAGAAGAAGAAATATAAACTGTACGCTTGACATGTCTACATTATACTTGACTCTATTGCCAGGAAATATTGATTGTTTAAAAAAATAAAAATAAAAATTTGGGGGAGTAAACTGAAAGTGTCCAAAGTTGTCCCAAGCAAAATGAACAATAGTTTAATTTCACTACAGTTTAAAGGAAATTGTCCCAATTAGAGAATGTAGGAGAATGACTGCTGTAATCTTAGGTTACACTCTCTCCACGTACAGTGGGACAGACTTACATAAATAAATATAAATTCATATGCAGTAAATGCAGAAAAAAAAGCTTGTCTGAATTAAAAAAAAAAATTAGGTGATTTTGTTGGTTTTGATGCCTTATGTCTGATGTCAGATAGTTAATCCACTTCTTTCCTTCACCCCAGTTCGGTGCTAAATGAATAAAGGTCGCGGTCCGGACGGCAGCACAGGTGCTCTTACCGGCCAGGTGAAGTTGAGCGGCAGACGTAGCCTGCCGTCCTGCTGGATGCTGAAGGAGTTGGTGCCCAGAACAGGTGTCGTGCCTCTGCCGAATAAAAAGCTCCCGGGAGACCCCGCCGTCTGGTAGTTCTTCAAGAAAACCCTGAAAAAAGTCCTGCAGCCCGCAGTCCTGCCGCAACTAAGTCCATTTGCCAGCAAACCTTTAGTATTCTCAAACTGATGGAGATCTACCTCGAACACACCTGATCCCAGAACCTAAAAGGACACAAGCAGTGAGCACACAGAGTAATGCAACATGTTGTTTTTTATAGAATAGTCCTGTACTGTAATGCAGAGATTGAATAAGAAGAAATACCTGAGTAAGTAATGTTATAATGATTGCGAGGATAGAGGTGAACCAAACGGCCATTCTTTAGAGTTTGGTGTGCGTATCCTTTGAAAATCAAGTTGTCCTCCTGCAAAACGCTCCTATTCCAAGTGGTGTTGAAAATTGAGTGCTTGTAATAAAGTGGTGATAATAAATATAATCCTTCTTCAAAAGCCTGTAGGGACAAGATCCAGCTCCGCGATCCGTATCCAGAAGAAGTTGGAAAAGCCCGAGTTATCCAGTGCTAGAGGTTAGACAAATACCAGTAACGTCAATATCCACAAATTAGTCATTCTTCTGTCTTTCTGTTGCCCATCCATCGTGCCGGTCTGATGTTTGTGTCTGGTGTGCTGATGCGAGTCTTGTGCTGCCAACAGTGATGCGCACATGTGGTGCATCAGCGCATACTGACTCTTAATGAAGGATGTTTGACGTCCCTCCCAGTTTATATACGGGAGTGGAGTGTCATTAGAGACACTGCCAGTCAATAAACACCGCCCACTTTCCTCTGCACCCTCGTTTTTTGCCTCGAGTATGATTAACATTCAGCTTTTTTTTATGGTTGAAAAGGAAGATTATGTTTTGACTCACCTGGTTCAGATGATAACTAGAATTTTGTGCCCTGCACTTTACATGCGGCCTGTATTTTTCATTCCCTAGTAGCCTATACTGCAAAACTAGGTTCCCTATTGTAATATTATGAATTAGTAGGAGATCAAATCTACCCTAAATGTCGATAGGGTCACTAAACTCGATGTTGAGTGCTACAGACAAACTGAGTTCCTATAGCAACACTATAGGAATATCATTTTTCCTCAGGGATCATCCACTGGCTGTGCGTCTTTACGCGCTCCATTCTCTCGATGCGGCCGACTCCTGACCCCGCAGCCTCCTCTCTCGTCTCTTGTATTTATTTTAGCCGGAGAGGACGGAGCTGTTGATAACCCCGCAGCTGTATGATAATGGCTGCTCCTTCCAAACACTTACACACTTGGTCTAACTCATAAATCATTTGAACATTTAGATTGAACAGGCCTCTCTCATCCCCATCAGCGAGGTTAAGTACTGAGTCAACCAATGCACTGGTCCCTCCGAGATTTATTGTGAAGATACTGATTCTGGTTTGAATTTAATATTCATATAATTAAGGTTTGTTTTGCTTGTGAAATGTTGCTATTTTCAGATCTTTTGCACAAGCCCAGTGCAATCATGCTGTCCGTCCCTAAATGATTGATTGGATTTTTTTGAATTTTTTTATTGGAGTTTTGTAAATTATTTCAAATTCTCTCCCTCTGTCTCTCTCTCTCACAGACACACACACAGACAGACACACTGTTCAAATCAAATTAGATGACTAAATGTCTACATGCATGCTGTAACACACACACACACACACACACACACACACACACACACACACACACACACACACACACACACACACACACACACACACACACACACACATGCACAGGCACACACAAGGTCTCTCGCCTTGTGTTTGCATGTGCACGTGCATGAAACTATATTTTACTTTATAGCGTACTTAT